>JAODAL010013749.1:0-90078 GCA_025379985.1 Phyllomedusa bahiana | reverse complement strand
CTGCTTTTTTATGTATTTGAACTGTCCCGCCTTTGATTGTGATTGGTCAATAGTTCTCCATAGGTTTTAATGGTTCACTGTCGCTCCTATTCTGATTGGCCGGTTTATGCGACCAATGAGAATAGGTTTCAGAATTTGAATTACTGTATTTCCCGGCAATTTCCAATATCCTAATTCTTGAATTAGGATATTTGGAAAGTGATTTTGTTTTATGTATTTTTTATTTTTGAGGTTTCAGCTCTTTTCTGGGAATGTTTTCCGCCTTTATAAAGGCGATTTTTGATTCATACTCCGCACCGACATCTGGAATGATTTCTCGCTGTTTTCCAGCCTGTCTCGCATCGGAACAGATTTTCGGCGCAGTCCCGCACGGCGCCTAAGTCCCCGCACTGCGCCCATGTCCCCGCACTGTGCCCCACACACTGGCGAGGCGCGGCGGACTTTTCCCCGCATGTATGAGTACGCTACCTCCGGCGGCGGACTTTACATGGTATGTATGAGCGCGCCCCGGCCCCGACATAAATCAGGCGCAGATTTCGCCGGAAAACTAGCGGAAAAGCGCGCCCCGACCCGGCGAGCTTCATACATGTCGTCCTTTGTATTCTAAGTGGACACAATACGCAGCTTGTGTCTCCTTGTTTTTTTTTTTCCTGTTTAAGACTTATAAGAACCAGAGAAGCATTGGTGATTTAGAGGCTCTTGTTCCCATTGTTGAGGACGCTTAACATTGGTGATGGTCTCTGGAGTTCCCTGTTCTCGCCATTAGGCCTCTCTGGTTGAAGTCATAAGAACAGGTGATGTTATAAACTCTAAGGTGAAGTCTGTAAGTATTTAACCTTTGTAAATACATATTTAGCAAAACTGTCCCCAATGTCACACTATTTTCTGTAACCAGTTTATTCTCTTACTTATATGTTATATTTGATCATAATTGATTGATTCCTATGTTAAATAAAATGTTTTTGTACCCTGACTGATTGGCCTTCTTTAAATCTTTAAAGCTGTACCTAGAACCTGTATTGAAAAACTTGGCAAAAAAGTTTGGTAGGTGGATGAGGGGCAGGTTTGGTAGACAGATGAGGAGCAGGTTTGGTAGGTGGATGAGGGGCAGGTTTGGTAGGCAGATGAGGGGCAGGTTTGGTAGACAGATGAGGGGCAGGTTTGGTAGACAGATGAGGGGCAGGTTTGGTAGGTGGATGAGGGGCAGGTTTGGTAGGTAGATGAGGGGTAGGTTTGGTAGGCAGATGAGGGGCGGGATTGGTAGGCAGATGCGGGGCGGGTTTGGTAGACAGATGAGGGGCAGGTTTGGTAGGTAGATGAGGGGTAGGTTTGGTAGGCAGATGAGGGGCAGGTTTGGTAGGCAGATGAGGGGCAGGTTTGGTAGACAGATGAGGGGCAGGTTTGGTAGGCAGATGAGGGGCAGGTTTGGTAGGTGGATGAGGGGCAGGTTTGGTAGGTAGATGAGGGGCAGGTTTGGTAGGCAGATGAGGGGCAGGTTTGGTAGGCAGATGAGGGGCAGGTTTGGTAGGCAGATGAGGGGCGGGTTTGGTAGGCAGATGAGGGGCAGGTATGGTAGGTAGATGAGGAGCAGGTTTCATAGACAGATGAGTGGCAGGTTTGGTAGGTGGATGAGGGGCAGGTTTCATAGACAGATGAGTGGCAGGTTTGGTAGGTGGATGAGGGGCAAGTTTGGTAGGTAGATGAGGGGTAGGTTTGGTAGGCAGATGAGGGGCAGGTTTGGTAGGTAGATGAGGGGTAGGTTTGGTAGGCAGATGAGGGGCAGGTTTCATAGACAGATGAGGTGCAGGTTTGGCAGGTGGATGAGGGGCAGGTTTGGTAGACAGATGAGGGGCAGGTTTGGTAGACAGATAAGGGGCAGGTTTGGGAGGCAGATGAGGTGCAGGTTTGGCAGGTGGATAAGGGGCAGGTTTGGTAGACAGATGAGGGGCAGGTTTGGTAGGCAGATGAGGAGCAGGTTTGGTAGGCAGATGAGGGGCAGGTTTGGTAGGTAGATGAGGGGCAGGTTTGGTAGGCAGATGAGGGGCAGGTTTGGTAGTCAGATGAGGGGTAGGTTTGGTAGGCAAATGAGGGGCGGGTTTGGTAGGCAGATGAGGGGCAGGTATGGTAGGTAGATGAGGAGTAGGTTTCATAGACAGATGAGGGGCAGGTTTGGTAGTCAGATGAGGGGTAGGTTTGGTAGGCAAATGAGGGGCGGGTTTGGTAGGCAGATGAGTGGCAGGTTTGGTAGGTGGATGAGGGGCAGGTTTCATAGACAGATAAGGGGCAGGTTTGGTAGGTGGATGAGGGGCAGGTTTGGTAGATAGATGAGGGGCAGGTTTCATAGACAGATGAGGGGCAGGTTTGGTAGGTGGATGAGGGGCAGGTTTGGTAGGCAGATGAGGGGCAGGTTTGGTAGGTAGATGAGGGGCAGGTTTGGTAGGCAGATGAGGGGCAGGTTTCATAGACAGATGAGGTGCAGGTTTGGCAGGTGGATGAGGGGCAGGTTTGGTAGACAGATGAGGGGCAGGTTTGGTAGACAGATGAGGGGCAGGTTTGGTAGGCAGATGAGGGGCAGGTTTGGTAGACAGATGAGGGGCAGGTTTGGTAGGCAGATGAGGGGCAGGTTTGGTAGGCAGATGAGGGGCAGGTTTGGTAGGCAGATGAGGGGCAGGTTTGGTAGGTGGATGAGGGGAAGGTTTGGTAGGTAGATGAGGGGTAGGTTTGGTAGGCAGATGAGGGGCAGGTTTGGTAGGCAGATGAGGGGCAGGTTTGGTAGCTAGATGAGGAGTAGGTTTGGTAGACAGATGAGGAGCAGGTTTGATAGGCAGATGAGGGGCAGGTTTGGTAGGCAGATGAGCGGCAGGTTTGGTAGGCAGATGAGGAGCAGATTTGATAGGCAGATGAGGGGCAGGTTTGGTAGGCAGATGAGGGGCAGGTTTGGTAGGTAGATGAGGGGAAGGTTTGGTAGGCAGATGAGGGGTAGGTTTGGTAGGCAGATGAGGGGCAGGTTTGGTAGGTGGATGAGGGGAAGGTTTAATAGGCAGATGAGGGGGAGGTTTAATAGACAGATGAGGGGAAGGTTTGGTAGGCAGATGAGGGGAAGGTTTGGTAGACAGATGAGGGGCAGGTTTAATAGGCAGATGAGGGGAAGGTTTGGTAGACAGATGAGGGGAAGGTTTGGTAGGTGGATGAGTGGCAGGTTTGGTAGACAGATGAGGGGAAGGTTTGGTAGACAGATGAGTGGCAGGTTTGGTAGGCAGATGATGGGCAGGTTTGGTAGACAGATGAGGGGCAGGTTTGGTAGACAGATGAGGAGCAGGTTTGGTAGACAGATGAGGGGCAGGGTTGGTAGGTGGATGAGGGGCAGGTTTGGTAGACAGATGAGGGGCAGGTTTGGTAGACAGATGAGGGGCAGGTTTGGTAGACAGATGAGGGGCAGGTTTGGTAGACAGATGAGGAGCAGGTTTGGTAGGCAGATGAGGGGCAGGTTTGGGAGGCGGATGAGGGGCAGGTTTGTCAGGCAGATGAGGAGCAGGTTTGTCAGGCAGATGAGGAGCAGGTTTGGTAGACAGATGAGGGGCAGGTTTGGTAGACAGATGAGGGGCAGGTTTAGCAGGCAGATGAGGGGCAGGTTTGTCAGGCAGATGAGGGGCAGGTTTGGCAGGCAGATGAGGGGCAGGTTTGTCAGGCAGATGAGGGGCAGGTTTGGCAGGCAGATGAGGGGCAGGTTTGGTAGGTAGATGAGGGGCAGGTTTGGTAGACAGATGAGGGGCAGGTTTGGTAGGTAGATGAGGGGCAGGTTTAGTAGGCAGATGAAGGGCAGGTTTGGGAGGCGGATGAGGATCAGGTTTGTCAGGCAGATGAGGGGCAGGTTTGATAGAGAGATTAGGGGCAGGTTTGGTAGGCAGATGAGGGGCAGGTTTGGTAAACAGATAAGGGCAGGTTTGATAGACAGATGAGGGACTGGTTTGGTAGACAGATGAGGGGCAGGTTTGGTAGGCAGATGAGGGGCAGGTTTGGTAGACAGATGAGGGGCAGGTTTGGTAGACAGATGAGGGGCAGGTTTGGTAGACAGATGAGGGGCAGTTATGGTAGTAGATGAGGGGCAGGTTTGATAGGTGGATGATGGGCAGGTTTGATAGGTAGATGAGGGGCAAGTTTGGTAGATAGATATATGGATGAGGGAAGTGTTTACCCCTGGGTATTGGCAACTGATTGAGATACACAAAGTTTAAAGCAAAACTGAAAGTTTACTCAAGAGGAGATTAAAGCATAAATGTGACATAATAAGGCTCAGCTCTTGGCAAATATCAATCTTTGTAATTTCATTTCTATGAGTCATAAATTCTTGGCAGCAGCAACGTAAATACTACATCAATGTGGGACACCACGAGGACTCCTGTCAAAGGCTGTTACAGGTTTATGGTCATAACTCTCAAGCAATGTGTTTCCCAAGGAAGCAGCGCTGGACAAACAATTTACCCTTCTGCTGTTAATCAAGAGAATTTCCATTTTGTCCAGGTTCAGTGTCAGCCAGCTGGTGTGTATCTAAGCAGGAGTGTACCGGGTACCTGGAGATCAGTCACTGACTCCATACAGATAGAGTCAGGTATCACCTGCACAGCAGTGGGGTGTATCTAAGCAGGAGTGTACCGTGTACCTGGAGATCAGTCACTGACTCCATACAGGTACAGTCAGGTATCACCTGCACAGCAGGGGGGTGTATCTAAGCAGGAGTGTACCGTGTACCTGGAGATCCGTCAATGTCTCCATACAGGTAGAGTCAGGTATCATCTGCACAGCAGTGGGGCGTATCTAAGCAGGAGTGTACCGTGTACCTGGAAATCAGTCACTGACTCCATAAAGGTAGAGTCAGGTATCATCTGCACAGCAGTGGGGTGTATCTAAGCAGGAGTGTACCGTGTACCTGGAGATCAGTCACTGACTCCATACAGGTAGAGTCAGGTATCATCTGCACAGCAGTGGGGTGTATCTAAGCAGGAGTGTACCGTGTACCTGGAGATCAGTCACTGACTCCATACAGGTACAGTCAGGTATCATCTGCACAGCAGTGGGGTGTATCTAAGCAGGAGTGTACCGTGTACCTGGAGATCAGTCACTGACTCCATACAGGTACAGTCAGGTATCATCTGCACAGCAGAGGGGTGTATCTAAGCAGGAGTGTACCGTGCACCTGGAGATCAGTTACTGACTCCATACAGGTAGAGTCAGGTATCATCTGCACAGCAGTGGGGTGTATCTAAGCAGGAGTGTACCGTGTACCTGGAGATCAGTCACTGACTCCATACAGGTACAGTCAGGTATCATCTGCACAGCAGTGGGGTGTATCTAAGCAGGAGTGTACCGTGTACCTGGAGATCAGTCACTGACTCCATACAGGTAGAGTCAGGTGCAGAGCAGTGGTGTATCTAAGCAGGAGTGTACCGCGTACCTGGAGATCAGTCACTGGCTCCATACAGGTAGAGTCAGGTATTATCTGCACAGCACTGGGGTGTATCTAAGCAGGAGTGTGCCGTGCACCTGGAGATCAGTCACTGACTCCATACAGGTAGAGTCAGGTATCATCTGCACAGCAGTGGGGTGTATCTAAGCAGGAGTGTACCATGTACCTGGAGATCAGTCACTGACTCCATACAGGTAGAGTCAGGTATTATCTGCACAGCAGTGGGGTGTATCTAAGCAGGCGTGTACCGTGTACCTGGAGATCAGTCACTGACTCCATACAGGTAGAGTCAGGTATCATCTGCACAGCAGTGGGGTGTATCTAAGCAGGAGTGTACCTGGAGATCAGTCACTGACTCCATACAGGTACAGTCAGGTATCACCTGCACAGCAGCAGGGTGTATCTAAGCAGGAGTATACCTAGTACATGGAGATCAGTCACTGACTCCATACAGGTAGAGTCAGGTATCATCGGCACAGCAGTGGGGTGTATCTAAGCAGGAGTGCACCGTGTACCTGGAGATCAGTCACTGACTCCATACAGGTACAGTCAGGTATCATCTGCACAGCAGTGGGGTGTATCTAAGCCGGAGTGTACCGTGTACTTAGAGTCCAGTCACTGACTCCATACAGGTAGAGTCAGGTATCATCTGCACAGCAGGGAGGTGTATCTAAGCAGGAGTGTACCGCGTACCTGGAGATCAGTCACTGGCTCCATACAGGTAGAGTCAGGTGCACAGCAGGGGGGTGTGAGATAGCAACTCTGGGATGTTCTTTCTAATAATAACAGGTAAACCTAATAGCGCTAGGGATAGAGCCAAGCCTTGTAATGCTCCATATACTGAGGGAGCTGCTGAGGAGGAAGAGGAGCCCAGACATGTTCTTCATCATCTGCCAACGAGGAAGGAACAAAACCTCTGAAGAATGTGCCAGAAATTCCAGGAAAAACCTCAGGTCTCTGTATTAGAATCTCTATGATCAAAGAAAAAAGGGGGCCAAAAAAGGGGGCGCACAATAGTGAAGTAGGTAAAAATAAAGGTTATTAAAAATAGGTAAATGTGCTTACCATCTGAGGTTGCGCTCGTATTATAGAGGCACCACTCTCATATGCGCTTGCGGGGCTTTTGGATGCCATAGCCCGTATCACGGCTGCCACTGGTCCAATGGATTCCGGGGTTCAGAGGAACGCCGGATGAAAACTGTTATAAAAAGTAAAAAATGGCGGACCCGGCGCACGTGGAATATAAAATGACTAGAGCCGTAATAATGGCTTTGTTGAAAAAGTGTCTTTATTCTTAAAAATGTAGGGGTATATGACCCTCACACTATTAAAAACAGAGGACGATAAAACCCGACGCGTTTCCTGCCGTATACCGGCACTTTCTCAAGGGTAATACTGTAGTAATGACTACTATGGTATTTAAATGGATGTTATTTTTTGTATAGGTCAACTGGAACGTCAATCAGCATATCAAAGGAGCCGACTAGTTGGATGAGCTGTCAATCAGAGTCATCAGTGACAGGCTTCTAGTAGACAAGAGATAGTCGTGTCGGTATACGATTGGAGCAGCGGTACATCAATCAGCAATACGGGTGTTAGTTTCTACAGCCGGGAGACCTCCGTGGAGAACTCGCTACGGCTGAAGAGATACTGTTTATATTTTACAATTGCATATATTTTAAGCATACATTTTTTATGAAGTATAAACAACTGGAAAAACATGTAAATAACAATAAAAAACATTCTAATGAAACACAATATTCACAGGAATGATAATTAAACTGAAAAATGAGAAATGTATTTTCTTTACTATAAAGTATTGCTGTTTATACGTGTTAAGAATTATGGTTGGTTTATTAAATAAAACTATTAATTAATATTTTATTGTGTATTATTCTTGTGCTTAATGAGACTAAAACCGGGTCGGTGTAATAAAAACTAAGTAAAAGACAGTAGTTCATAAATATTGAGCTTGCTATTATTTAGACCAATGAAAATACTGGTGGGCATTATAAGCCAGCCAATCACGGAAGGAGCTGCTTCCTATGTAATATTACAGAACTACGTATTCACAGTGCTAAGTCAAGGGAAATTAATAGAGGACTATTCTAAACAATCAGAATCGGGCGGGCGTTATGAAATTGGCCAATGGTAAAGAGAGCTACTCTCTATGAGAATTAACATGGAAAAAGTATTGAAGGCACTTGTATGTGTAAAATGATTTAGCCAATCAGAGAAGAGCGGGTATTATGGATTGGCCAATGGCAGAGAGAGCTACTCTCTATGTAAAATAACATGGGGAAATGAACAGGGCGCTCGACAAGCGCCCTGTTAATTTCCCCATGTTATTTTACATAGAGAGTAGCTCTCTCTGCCATTGGCCAATCCATAATACCCGCTCTTCTCTGATTGGCTAAATCATTTTACACATACAAGTGCCCTCAATACTTTTTCCATGTTAATTCTCATAGAGAGTAGCTCTCTTTACCATTGGCCAATTTCATAACGCCCGCCCGATTCTGATTGGCTAGAATAGTCCTCCATTAATTTCCCTCGACTAAGCACTGTGAATACGTAGTTATTTTATTATTACATAGGAAGCAGCTCCTTCCGTGATTGGCTGGCTTATAACGCCCGCCAGTATTTTCATTGGTCCAAATAATAGCAAGCTCAATATTTATGAACTACTGTCTTTTACTTTGTTTTTATTACATCGACCCGGTTTTAGTTTCATTAAGCACAAGAATAATACACAACAAAATATTAATTAATAGTTTCATTTAATAAACCAAAAATAATTCTTAACACATATAAACAGCAATACCTTTATAGTAAAGAAAATACATTTCTCATTTTTCAGTTTAATTATCATTCCTGTGAATATTTTGTTTCATTAGAATGTTTTTTATTGTTATTTTCATATTTTTCCAGTTGTTTATACCTCATAAAAAATGTATGCTTAAAATATATGCAATAGTATAAGGTAAACAGTATCTCTTCAGCCGTAGCGAGTTCTCCACGGAGGTCTCCCGGCTGTGGAAACCAATACCCGTATTGCTGATTGATGTACCGCTGCTCCAATCCTATACCGACACGACTATCTCTTGTCTTTCAAAGCCTGTCACTGATGATCCTGATTGACAGCTCATCCAACTAGTCGGCTCCTTTGATATGCTGATTGACGTTCCAGTCGACCTATACAAAAAATAACATCTATTTAAATACCACAGTAGTCTTTTCTACAGTATTACCCTTGAGAAAGTGCCGGTATACGGCAGGAAACGCGTTGGGTTTTATCGTCCTCTGTTTTTAATAGTGTGAGGGTCATATACCCCTACATTTTTAAGAATAAAGACACTTTTTCAACAAAGCCATTATTACGGCTCTAGTCATTTTACATTCCACGTGCGCCGGGTCCGCCATTTTTACTTTTTATAACACTATTAGAATCTCTAGTTGGACTGAAGCACAGTGATGATGATGATGATGATGATTGATGATGATGATGATGATGCAACCACCAAGTCTATTTCAATCTTTTAGATCTTGTTTAGGTTCAGAAATGTAATGTTTTTTTCTTAAACCGGACTAAAAATATGTTCATTGATTTGATCGACTCGAAGTCTGATATTTAGTGGGATAACAGCAGAGTTTTCTATGACTTTCCTAGACAGGACAGGTTATAGTTGGTTCTGTAGCTCCTCATGACATCTGGGGCAATGGGGGCTTATGTAGAAGAGGATTAACTCCTTAACGACCGCCCACCGTCTTTTGGCGTCGCTGCAGACATAGGAGTTTGCGGCGCTCGGCGCCGCAGCTGCGCAGGGATTGGGGCTGTACACCACACTGTACTACACTGCCCTGAACCCAGAGCATCTCCTGCGAGCACCAGGGAGTAGGGGAATCCTCCACTTCCCGATGCTTTAACCCTTTGATTGCCGCAGTTCATCACCACATCACAATCAAAGGGTTCCCCTGCTCTGTCAGGTGATCAGAACACCCGGTGACCCGACAGAGCCCGGGGAACGGCCGCACAGCAAACCCTGGGGACCTAGAGTAGCCCCAGGGCTGTCTGTGTAACAAGCCAGTGATCAGGGCAGACTGTGAGCTGCCCTGATCACTGCTTGTGTCAGACTGACACAGATTACAATGTATTAGCATATATGAATATGCTAATACATTACTAAGTGTAAAAAAAAAGTAATAAACATAAAAAGTGTAAAAAAAAATAATAAAATAAAAATAAACATTTAATAAAAAATAATTGTGCCTACATTACACACACATAAAAAAAACCTGCACATATTAGGTTTCCACATGACCGCCATGACCTGTAGAATTAATATAACAAGTTATTAAGTGTGAAATGTGAATAGTGTAAAAGAAAAATTTTTAAAAAACAAAAAACATTTTAAGACAAATTGAAAAAAAATTCTGCAATTATTTATAAGTGAACTTCAACTATTCCCCCATAAAGTACAACTCGTCTCGAATAAAACGAGGCCTCATCCAACTGCGTCATTGAAAAATTAAAAAAAGTTACAACTGTTGAAATGCGAGGAGGCAAAAACTAAAAAAATGTTCTGGTCATTAACTACTTTTCAGGCGTTCGGCTTAAGGGGTTAATGATGGCCGCCCTCCCCGCCCCTCCGATATAAGATCCTGAACCCCGTAGAACACTACAGGAATGTGAATGTTATGTCATTAATATAAACTGTGGGTGATCAATGGGGAAAAATAGCAACAATGAAATTACAAAGTTACTGATTTGTCATTAATATAAAACTGTGGTTTATCCCGGGGGCAAAACTAACGTAAAAAATGACTGATGTGTTATTGATATAAGACTCTGGGGTCTCCTGAGCTCAAAATGGCAAAACATACAGAAAAAAATGGCTGACTTCAAATTAATATAAGACTGTGGGGTGTTCTGTATAATTACACTGGCGACTCATACATGTTGTTGATTTGTAGCGAAGGTGGCGTCCTATACTACAAGGTGGACCATTTATATGGATACACCTACATAAATTGGGAATGGTTGGTGATATCAACTTCCTGTTTGTGGCACATTAGTATAGGGGAGGGGGAAAACTTCTCAAGATAGGTGTTGACCATGGCGGCCATTTTGAAGTCGGCCATTTTGGATCCAACTTTATTTTTTTCCTATGGGAAGAGGGTCATGCAACACATCAAACTTATTGAGAATTTCACAAGAAAAACAATGTGCTTGGTTTTAACGTAACTTTATTCTTTCATGAGTTATTCACAAGTTTTTCTTTGTTTGCAGCCATTGACATGTTGCAGAGGTTAACAAGATGGGTTGTGACCATGGCGGCCATTTTGGATCCAATTCCACAGGCTCCCAAATTTTTTTTAACAAGTTACAAAGTGACTCGAAAATTGACGTTTCGGTCCAATTAGACCTTTCTCAGAAAGTCACTGTGAAATAAACAAACATACAAACAAATAAGAAAAAGTGCAAAACATATAAAGTGATAACAAGTAAATATTTACATATCTATCTCTCAAAACAGAGTACAAACACATGTATACAATGGATAGCCTTTAAAGGTAAACAAATGTAATGTCAGTCCAAATAGGACAACTACTGATATGTGTATACATATAAACCATATTGTATCTAGTATTGATATGCATATATATGATAATGTAAATATACATACATACATACAGACAGTAATCCTGGTTACAATAAGGAATAACATAAAATGGTACAGTAACGGCATTTGTAAGTATTTATATTTATATACATGATCATATACATATACATACATACATACAGACAGTAATCCTGGTTACAATGAGGAATATCCCTATTGAGCCCTATATCACTTACCAATATGTAGATAGCTAAGGAGGTGAAGAAAAGGCCGTAGCCCAGTGGAAAAGGAGCCTATAATGGTGAGCAGGAAATGTGCCAGTGATATAGGCATCCGCGCGGCCGAAATACCGGAACCGGAAGTCGCCGCGGAGTCCCGTTGCGTCACTTCCGGTGAAAAGAAACATGGGAATTGTAGTTCAAAACAGTGCCGTGCGCCTGCGCAAAAGCGCAGCGCTATGCAGAGAGATTTAGAACACAAGTAATGGTGAAAAATAGAAGCGGATTTGAATAGTAGCAAAGATGTAGTAATGATAGGCTATAAGAAGCAAATTAAAGATGTAAAGTTAAAACAGAAAAATAGAAAATAAATGGATCCCATTATGCAACAAGGTATGCTGATGGAATGCGGGCTGTAGAGGTGGTGAAAGAAAAAAGCATAAAGGATAAAAGTAGCATACAGAAAATATGTGCTGTAGTAGTATATAGAAAACATAACGTACAGAAAAAATAAAGCATAAAAAATACGGAATAAAAATTATAAAATTACAAGTAGAAATGACAAAAATAAAAAAGTATCAAAAATAAAAAAATGAAAAGTGAATAAGAATATAGATAATGTATAAAGACATACTGATGAAGAAGGGAAACAAAAAAGGGGGGGAAAAAAATAAGGAAAAAAGGAAAAAGAAAAAAGAAAAAAGAAAAAAAAGGAATAAACACGTAAAATGCAGAAAAAATGAGGTGACGAGGACCAAAAAGAGACAAAAGAAAAAAGAGAAAGGAAGAAAATTATAAGCAACTAAATAGAGAGAATAAAACTAAGCAGAGAAAAGGAAATCAGGATGATGAGTGTCATACTGTAGGTGTCTCACCCTGCTGTAAAACTTTGTCTTAACGTTGCTGCAAACAAGAGAGAAACACAGCAAAATTAGTATCATAGACATATGACAAATTCAATTAAATAGGAAATCACATTCCCTGTTTAAACCGTATGGCTGCAAGGTATTGAGTCTAAAAATCCAAAAGGATTCTCTCTCCTGAGTAATCTGATATACCATTTTATGTTATTCCTTATTGTAACCAGGATTACTGTCTGTATGTATGTATGTATATGTACATTATCATATATATGCATATCAATACTAGATACAATATGGTTTATATGAATACACATATCAGTAGTTGTCCTATTTGGACTGACATTACATTTGTTTACCTTTAAAGGCTATCCATTGTATACATGTGTTTGTACTCTGTTTTGAGAGATAGATATGTAAATATTTACTTGTTATCACTATATATGTTTTGCACTTTTTCTTATTTGTTTGTATGTTTGTTTATTTCACAGTGAACTTTCTGAGAAAGGTCTAATTGGACCGAAACGTCAATTTTCGAGTCACTTTGTAACTTGTTAAAAAATTTTTTTGGGAGCCTGGGGAAGGGGATTATAATAAAAGTAATTTTTTTTGCATCAATGTTGTGTGCAGTAATAAACATATAGCTGTTGTTGGTGGAATTATTTTCACCTATTTGCCCTGACCAGTTTGAAAATTAAACCTAGGGAGGGGGCCACCCTATTTTTAAAATTTTGGCCTTTTTGGATCCAAACTTTTTTTTTTTCCAAAGGGGGGGAAAGGGGGTCGTGTAAACATCAACTTGCTGAATGAAGCTCGGAGGGCCCACTGAGGTTTTTCATTTTGGAAAATTTTCTTGCGTCCAATTTTGGCAAACCCAACACTGAACCTGTTGACGAATTTGACAAGCTTTTGTATTGTACCTGGGGATGGGGGGTTTGTGGGGTAAAATCTGCGCAATACCGGGTAGTGGTTCACCAGACTAAACCAATTTTTTCCACTCCTACGTGTTAAAAGGGGTGTATATACGGGTTTGTGCTTTTTTTGTTAAAGGCTTGCAAAAAAATAATTTTGCAATAGTGTCTTTAAAGGGGCCCCAATCTATTCCTAAATCTCCCTATGTAGAGCTGATCAGCTACCGCTGTAGCTACGCTGTTGATCTCTCCGTAGGTCCCGTGCGGGTCCCTTAGTAAGCCCGTTAAATCTTCTGATAGGCTGCCAGCACTGGTCGTTATAGTAAGCTTGGCTTCTACGAGCCTGTAGAAGTAGTAAACCATCCTGAATTAAAAATGAAACCCAAAAAAACAGGTGAGAGGAAAACAAGCAGTGAGAAACCCTTTAACCCCTGCAATGTTAATGGCTGTAAACAAAAAGAATTGTAAATAACCCTGAAAGAAAAAAGTTAATAAAACCCAAGCACCCCTTGTTTTTCTTGTGAAATTCTCAATAAGTTTGAGTGTTACAGACCCTCTTCCCGTGGTAAATATAAAGTGGATCCAAAAATGGCGCTTTTAAAATGGCGCCTGGTCAACACCATCTTGAAAAAATTTTCCACCCATATCAAGTGATAACAGGAAAATTTATTCACCAACCCTTTCCCCTTTTTTTTCGGTGTATCCATTTAAAGGCCCTCGTAGGCCATGTTTTAAAGACGTAAGGGGTTTTAACAAAAGGGAATTAATGTCCCGGGTTGTCCCCCCTTTACTTTCAGATCGCAAAGGGGGAAGATTTAAATTTGTTTTAATGCACAGCATGTGACCCAGCAGGCTTGACGTCAACATGCCTTTCCCCATAGTGTGCTCACTCCTGAGACTCTAGCCAGAGGTGTGTTTATGTAAAGTCAAGTTACCTAAAATACAAGCACTAACAGTAGCTAGAATGTAGCTGAGTGGTGAGCACTTCTGCCTTACAACATAGCGGTCCTAGGGTCAAATCCCTACAGGAAGAAAAAAGCAATACACATACCTGATTGAAGTTTCTTTTTCAGGGGAGAGGATCAAAAAATGTCAGTAGACAGACAACAAAAAAACAAGCAGCCTCATGACAACTTATCTGCACTGTTTGACTAATTACTAAATATTTCAGAGGACTGGAGTAGATGGAGGGCACCTGGGGTTGAACACTCACTCAGTAGTGAGTGTGTGTGATTACTAAGGAGTACAGAGGACAGAAGCAAAATGACAGCACCTGGGGTTGAACACTCACTCAGCTGTGAGTGTGTGTGATTACTAAAGAGTACAGAGAACGGGAGAAGAATAACAGCACCTGAGGTGGAACTCTAACTCAGCAGTGAGTGTATGTGATTACTAAGGAGTACAGAGGACGGGAGTAGAATGATAACACCTAGGGTTGAACACTCGCTCAGCAGTGAGTGTATGTGATTACTAAGGAGTACAGAGGACGGGAGTAGAATGACAGCACCTGGGGTTGGACACTCGGTCAGCAGTGAGTGTGTATGATTACTAAGGAGTACAAAGGACAGGAGTAGAATGACAACACCTAGTGTTGACCACTTGCTCAGCAGTGAGTGTGTGTGATTACTAAGGAGTACAGAGGACTGGAGTAGAATGACAGCACCTGGGGTTGAACTCTCAATCAGCAGTGAGTGTATGTGATTACTAAGGAGTACAGAGGACAGGAGTAGAATGACAGCACCTGGGGTTGGGCACTGGCTCAGCAGTGCGTGTGTGTGATTACTAAGGAGTACAGAGGATGAGAGTAGAATGAAAGCACCTGGGGGTGAACATTCACTCAGCAGTGAGTGTGTGATTACTAAGGAGTACAGAGGATGAGAGTAGAATGAAAGCACCTGGGGGTGAACACTCGCTCAGCAGTGAGTGTGTGTGATTGCTAAGGAGTACAGAGGACGGGAGTAGAATGACAACACCTAGGTTTGAACACTTGCTCAGCAGTGAGTGTATGTGAATATTCAACAGACTAACAGTAGCTGCCTGAGTGGAGAGGTGACGTCTGAGCATGTGCGGCCAGCACTGAAGAGCTCTGGTCACTGGTCGTATCCCCGGAGATGAGATGTAAACTATGGATCAATATAAAAATTGGTGCAAAATTTTTAATAATGATAAATGGTGAAAATGTTTGTTATTTAATTTGCAAGCAATCACATCAATTTTATTTGGTGGGAAAAATCCACCATCGCTCTACATATGACGACTACATGGCTGTGTGCCTGATCTCATGCACCTGTTGGTAAAGTGGGCGCTACCACACCTCTACTCAGTTATTAGGTACTTTTAGCCACATGGTGTATATTTGGGTTTGGAGACAGAGATTATATATTAAATTATCTATTATGATATTATATCTATCCAAAGCTATTACATCACTGCTCACCACGATACCAAAATAAAATGAGGATGAGGTTTGTGTACGAACAGGTTCTTCCTGGGTTATTTATGTGCGATGCAGACGACAAGACTCTGTCCCTGGGAACCAGGTCGGTCACCGCGGGCGCGGCTACTTTATCAAACCAAACTTTCCGGACTTTTTGGTTTCTATAAAAATGATGGATAGACGCGTCGGTGACTTCACACTGTAGAGACTTGGATCGAACACAGATGGACGTCTGACAGGTAAGATGAATGCACGACCGGGGGATAAGCTGCAGGGAAGGGATCAATGTATTATATTAATTACAGATCAAGGGAATTCATGGAATAACAGTTTACACTTCTAATAGCTTCTATGTCCTGATGAGATAGATCTTTATTTTGTGGTGGAAGCGTCTTCTGTTGAGATGTTCTTCTGATAATTCTGTGCAGGGCTCAGGGCGTAAGAGACTGGGATCAGACGCTGACCCTATCCCCTGATGCAGGAGAGTGAACTGAGCATGCTCCATTCTACCCCGCCTGTACTGAGGTGGAGGATATCCCAGAAGGGGGGCAGCATTTTGTTATTGTAGAATTTTTCATTACATTTTCTGTACATGATTATGTGATTGTCCATCCTGTTCTTGGCTATAAACAGCCATTGAGAGATAGATAGGCCCCTTTCCATGTCTCGTGTGTCTAAATTGCTCTTCTACCATAAAAGGTCCTATTATTAAACATCCATTGTATGGGACAGATATCAAGCTGAGAGATTTTCAGAATCTACGCCCGCACCTCACTTTAGTGAAGCCAGTCACGGAGTTAGTGAACTCCGATGGTGCATGCTTAAGCAAGTAGAATGTAAAGAGCCAGAAAGAGTATAAGTAAGATGCAATCCTTATCTCCAAAAGGCTTAAGGGGGTTGTCTCCCCACAGAGTTTCATAGGATTCATGAATGAAATAATGCAGCTTTACTCTGTCACTTCCTGGTCAGACTGTCTGTAATTAGCATACAGAGCCGTGGTGTATACAACTCAATGTAAATATTCTGATAAATAGTATAAGTTAGCTCAGAAGCTATCCAGAACTGCTAGCAGGAGTTTTTATCTGATCTCTCAAACATAAGCCCTAATTGGTGCTGTTTACTTTAGATAAATCAAGCTTTTCACTGCCGGCCAGCACAGAGCTGCCACGACCTGTGTGATGACATCACTCACTGCTATCACATAGAACAAACAGCAGGGGGGAGAGATATTTACAGGTTGGTCACTGAGGGAACAGAAAGAACCAGGGAGGTGATAAATTCACTTGTAGTTCCTTATCAAAAACAGATGAACAAAGCAATATATTTGGAAAATGTCTTTATTTTGTGTTCACTACATTTTGAAAGCTATTCTTTGTAGCGAGACAACCATTTAAAATTAACCTTATAGCTTAAAAGTTTTCTTATGATAAGTTTCTTCTGTACTTTGAAATGTTTTTATCTGTTATTTTTAATACTAAAATGTGGTATTTAAACAGGTCTAGTTTTGCACTACGCCTGCTTGAGAAAGAAGGCGTCGCCTTCGAAACGTCGCAGCTCAGGTGTGCTCAATGTTTGGCGTCTCCCGGCTATCCTGTTTGGATGAACTAAATATTTATAAGAATATTTGTAAGTACACCCCAATATTTGTCTATTATTCTTACACTTTTAACACGTGTCCTGGAATGCTGGACTGTTCGTGATGTTTAATAAATTCCAAGAGATATATTTAAGAAAAGAATAGTGGTCCATATTTGAAGTTTGAAGTGTATTCAATCTTATTTTACTACAACATTTACTTATTTTGTCTCCTAGTTGAATACTGAGTTAAAGGCTGGACAAGAGGAGACGCCATCTTCACAGATCTTCAGTTTAATGACCAAGTGCAAAGTGATAGATTCGTCACAGTTCATGTAAAGGACTATTGATGGCGCGAAGAGATCAGAGTTTATGATAAACAGCTCAGATCCTAACAAAAAAACATCTCAAGAGCCCAGCGCTATGTTGTAGTGTCCACCTTTGACTCAGATCCTAACACTAAACCCTCCTGCGAGCCCAGCGCTACTTTGTTGTGTCCACCATTGACTCAGATCCTTACACTAAACCATCCCAAGAGCCCAACGCTAAGTTGTAGTGTCCACCATTGTCTCAGATAATTACACTAAACCATCCTTAGACCCAACGCTAAGTTGTAGTGTCCAACATTGACTCAGATCCTTACAATAACCCATCCCAAGAGCCCAACGCTAAGTTGTAGTGTCCACCATTGTGTCAGATACTTACACTAAACCATGCTGAGACCCAACGCTAAGTTGTAGTGTCCACCATTGACTCAGTTCCTTTCAATAAACCATCCCGAGAGCCCAACACTAAGTTGTAGTGTCCACCATTGACTCAAATCCTTACAAGATGGAGGAGATGTTTTTTGGTCAATTTAAGGAGTACTTCGGGACCCATAATAATCTTAGCGAGACCTGGAATACCATCAAAAGGGATTTCGACAAAAACATTGTCCAAAGGCGGCTGATGACAGCCAGTATCATCCAGACCCTGGGAGAGCACAGTAAGCATGTTGCATGGATCGTGGTCAAAGTACGGGGAACAGTAGTACACAGAGGTACCTTTTTTCTTCTAACGGAGTCTCTGGGTCTGACCAGTTACCATGTGGTGAAGGACATTGGGACGACTTGTAATTATAGCATAGAGATCAGTTTTGACTATACTGAAATGGGAGCGCAGCCAAGTTTTTTACTTGCTAGGAAGGAGGTAGATAACGAAGTATATGAATTTGCATTTTTACGTGTTACAAGTCCTATTCCAGGGCGTCCAGGAGGCTTACTCCAACACTTGGCAGTCCCACCATGGGATGGAGCCGTGGCCATGATAGGTCATCCTCAGGGTCAGTGCAAGCACATCGATATGTGTTCAGTGATCAACTCCACCAACCATGAAAATTCAAGTTACCCGTCATTTGTCCATGTATTAACCATGCATAATTTTTTTAAACTGCTATCCTCCAAATCTGAACCCAACAACACCAGTCTCCATGATGGGGCTTCTGGGGCCCCGGTGTTCAATGAGCGCGGAGAACTTGTTGCGATGCTCTCAGGGGGTTATAAGGTTGATACTCCAGATGGTGCTGAGTTTGAGATTGAGTACGGACGCTCCATGGTTGAGATAATTATTATGGGAGCTCTGGAAATAAAAGATTTTAAGTTTTTGGCCCTTGTGAAAATGAATGAGGCAGTGAACTCGTACATGTCCTCTGATTCCCAAGCCAAACACATGAAGAACATCATTACAAGAGTCATGCCCGAAATAGAAAGGAAATTGCTCCACTTGCCTGTCATAATAACAAAGTCTTATCCCTCAGAACAAATACTCTCTCCAAGAATCACCCAGAGGATGCAGATTCAGGGATATCCAAAGAGGTCACCCATGGACGAATCAGAGGATAAGAAAGAGAAAGATGACCCTTCCCCCTTGACTTTTCAGTTCTCACTTAGCCTAGAGTTTACGACATACAATAGACATGTTCTGCCCAACGCGTTGATGCTGTATAAAAATTATATTGTAAAGAATGCCGTCACCCTTGGCTGCCTCCTCGCACCCAGTTTATATCGTAGGATATCCCCCATCCCTCCAAACCTGAAAAAACACGGATGTTATAATTGCGGGAAATGTAAAGCTTGTGAATATATGATGGAAGATACAACAATTTCTTCATATCACATGGGAAAAAGATATGAGATTTGTCACCGCATTGACTGCAACTCCACATACGTTGTATATGTCATCTCCTGCACAAGGTGCCGACTGCAATACGTCGGGTGCACAACAGGTAAACTGAAAACACGAATCTTGAGACACATCTCAGATGCTTTAAAACCAGAGTCATTGTCCACTTCTACGGTGTCCAGACATTTCCACAATGACCACCAAGGGGATGTGAGTGGTTTGCGGTTTCAAGGAATACAAATGATCAATACATCGTGGACACCAAAGAACAGAAAGTGCCTGCTGTTAAATGAAGAGGCCTATTGGATTTGGACCTTAAATACAATGTATCCAAATGGTCTGAATCTAAAGAGTGAATATGTTTACTCTTAAGAACACCATGTTTCAGCCAGATTGATGGGCTGTTCCACCTGGCCCAATGTTGCCCTGTTTCCAGCCTGGAGGTTGCCGGCTGCTAAGTTGCATACCTAGACGCCTATGTACATTGAAACAATATGGATTTACAAAGTTACAAAACTTTTTTATTAAAATAATAAACCATGGAGATATTGACGTTCTTCACGCTCAGACCTGCACTTCTTCAGGAGAAAGAAAGGTTCCAGTTGGGACCAGCACTTCTTCAGGAGTTAGAGAAGTTAACATTTGGGCCAGCACTTCTGCAGGAGATAGAAAGGTTTACAATAGAAACAGTGCTTCTTCAGGAGATAGAAAGGGTCGCGATTGGACCAGCACTTCTTTGGGAGAAGAAAGCTTCCAGTTCGGGCCAGCGCTTCTTCAGGAGATAGAAAGGTTCATGATCGGACTAGCGCTTCTTCAGGAGATAGAAAATGTTGTGATTGGACCAACACTTCTGCAGGAGATAGAAAGGTTCGTGATCAGACCAGCGCTTCTTCAGGAATAGAAAGGTTAATATGTGGAACAGCACTTCTTCAAACGATATAAAGGTTTGTGATCAGACCATCGCTTCTTCAGGTGATAGAAAGGTTCGTGATTGGACTAGCGCTTCTTCAGGAGAAGGAAAGGTTTGTGATCGGACTAGTTCTTCTTCAGGAGAAGGAAAGGTTCGTGATAGGACCAGCACTTTTTAAGGAGATAGAAAGGTTCGTGATCAGACCAGCGCTTCTTCTGGAGATAGCAAGGTTCGTGATAGGACCAACACTTCTTCAGGTGATAGAAAGGTCCCTGATAGGACCAGCGTTTCTTCAGGAGATAGAAAGATTCCAGTTTATACCAGCGTTTCTTCAGGAGATAGAAAGGTTTGCGATCGGACCAGCGCTTCTTCAGGAGATAGAAAGGTTTGTGATCGGACCAGTGCTTCTTCAGGAGATATAAATGTTCACGATAGGACCAGTGCTTCTTCAGGAGACCGAAAGGTTCCAGTTTAGACCAGCGCTTGTTCAGGAGAAAGAAAGTTTTGCGATCGGACCAGCACTTCTTCAGGAGATAGGAAGGTTCGTGATCGGACCAGCGATTCTTCAGGAGATAGAAAGGTTCATGATCGGACCAGCACTTCTTCAGGAGATAGAAAGGTTTGCGATAGGACCAGCGCTTCGTCGGGAGATAGAAAGGTTCCTGATTGGACCAGCGTATCTTCTTGAGATAGAAAGGTTCGTGATCGGACCAGCACTTCTTCAGGAGATAAAAAACTTTGCAATAGGACCAGTGCTTCTTCAGGAGATAGAAAGGTTCCAGTTTAGACCAGCGCTTCTTCAGGAGATAGAAAGGTTTGCGATAGGACCAGCGCTTCTTCAGGCGACAGAAAGGTTTGTGATTGAGCCAGCACTTCTTCAGAAGATAGAAAGGTTCGAGATCAGACCAGCATTTCTTCAGGAGATAGGAAGGTTCATGATCGGACCAGTGCTTCTTCAGTAGATAGAAAGGTTCGTGATCGGACCAGCGCTTCTTTAGAAGATAGAAAGGTTCCTGATTGGACCAGCGCTTCTTTAGAAGATAGAAAGGTTCGTGATCGGACCAGCGCTTCTTCAGGAGATAGAAAGGTTCGTGATCAGACCAGCACTTCCTTGGGAGATAGAAAGGTTCATGATTGGACCAGCGCTTTTTCAGGAGATAGAAAGGCTCATGATCGGGCCAGCGCTTCTTCAGGAGATCTTTCTATCTCCCAAAGACGCGCTGGTCCAGAAGTGAAACATGTCAAGATCCCCGTGGTTTATTGTTTCAATAAAAAAAAGTTTTGTAACTGTAGATCGATATAATTTCAATCTGGTAATTTCTTACTCTGTAACGTAAGCGCTGACACAATCTTTTTCTTCTGTAAAGTAACCTTCTCCTGCACAGACTGAGTAAGGTGAGCAGTACAACTCCCCCTTTTATGTTGTTTCACTGTATGTACATTTTTTGGACATTCTCTGGGACTGTGCATTTTTCTATTTTTAGATAATGATGCATTTCTTATATATTTGTTCTGATTTTTAATGAATTGTTAATAAAACAAATATTTTTATTTGATTTATTGTGTTGGTATTTTTGTTTGCAGGTCCAGTTATTTAATTGGTTATCCAACACTTTAAAGGGGCTATCTCGTTCCAGCATTTGGCAGCCGTTTATGCTGGTTGCTAAGCAGAGCTTGTGAAATGTCGGGGCGTGTTTTTCCTCCCAGCAGGGAGCCCCAAAGCATGCATGTGATGATTCATTCTGTGTGAGCCAGGGGAAGGGAGAGGTTCTCAGCTGTCATTGGAATCATTGGAAGTGAAAAGCTAAGTGTTTTTGATGTTTATATCTACATTTCTCATTCTCTCTGCATACTTTGTAACAAGAATGGGCATTTGACATTCAGGATGCTGGGAAAGATGGGTGATTTTTTTGCTGAGATTTTTGATCCCCTCATTTTAAACTATGATCTTCATAGTGAGACCACCCCTTTAATTGTGTTATATTTGATTACCACATGTTGATGGATATTGTTGCATAGGCTACCTTATCACAGCAGCATCCCCATCAGATCTCTATCTGTAGACCTCTTGCTAAGGCCACAGAGAGGTGTATCATGGGTTTTTGAAGACTTATGATCCCCACCTGAAGCTCTAGTTTCAAAAGCACAAGGAGGATCTCACATTTTATATTAGTGATCACCATGAAATCCTCAACCGTACCTGGCACTTATGGATTGTGTTGAATTGTACTTGAACTGGATTTTAATCTTTTGGTAACAAAAGCTTATCCGTAGTGTACAGGACAGGTATACTACTAAAGTTTGTCTGTTGCCTTGTGTTGTATTGATGCTATATGTTCTCTACTGACAGTGAAATATGTAATGTCATGCTGACACTTATTATAGCAAGGCTGAAGTTGCACAGCCCTAAGCAGAAGGTAGTTGCCAGGGAGAAGTAAACAAAGCCAGAAGTTATAAAATAGTTGGATAAGATGTTTAGTGAGTAGATACGTTACCAACAGAATGGGGACAACACTGGCCCTATCCCGGATTAGAGACCAGTTCCTTCTTCTCTTCCTGGCCTCAAAGTAAAGGGAAGCACAGGTGACATGAATCCTGAGAGAAAGAAAGGCAGACCCATTCAACATAGGAGTAGCAGAAATACGGATTCATGAGGTAAACCAGACCCAAACAGACCACATGGCCATTGGTGATTAGCTTGCTTCTGGCCTGACCTAACACTTATTCATAGAAGAGAGGGAATAGGCGAGGGGAGGCACAGAACAGCACACACTAGTGCAATAAGAGTTATCTAATTGAGTGGAACAGTGTCATTATAACAACACTCCCTAGAGCTTTAGGCAATCCGGAACCAGATTATGGATGTTGTAGAGTCCGCTGCAGTGGGTCCCCTCAATGTTTTCTCCCGGCCAGGAGATAGCAGAAGAATGCTCTGTAGGTCGAGGTTATTTCATCAGTCACCTCTTTTGTTTTGTGAAGGACTGAATCAGAGCTGGACTACTCGCATTAGAATTAAAAGTAATTTTTTTTATTTGCATATAATTGAATGAAGACGTGTTTCATGCTATAATGCACTTCATCTGGTTCCATGCTAATCAGTAAAAATAGAGCCGCTTAAATACACTTTGAAAAAGCCCGCCAAACTGTCCACGTGTGTCGGCACATGTCAGCCGACGGCTAAAACTTAGTAATACAATAAAATTCTTTCTAACACATGAAATAACTATACTAGTGGCTTGGTTCTACTTTCTTTATATGGATAATTTCACGAACTACACATATTGTACGTAGTGTGACTATTATATGAATGAAAATTATGTGTACTTCTTACTATGCCCACTAGATGTCACTCAAGTTGTACCTTTTTTAACTACTTCATTTAAATTATTGCTACTAAGTATCTTTGTCGATCATTGCAAATTTAAATAATTTGTTTCTCTTTTAGTATTTCCTAATTAAATTACATTTATTTCTGCATATATCATGTTAACTTTGCCGTGTAAACATTAAAATAAGTAAATTAATAAATTACCATATTTTTCGGACTAAAAGACGCACCAGACTATAAGACGCACCAGACTATAAGACGCACCGGACTATAAGACGCACCGGGACTATAAGACGCACCGGACTATAAGGCGCACCGGAGTATAAGACGCACCGGACTATAAGACATACCGAACTATAAGACGCACTGGACTATAAGACGCACCGGACTATAAGACGCACCGGACTATAAGATGCACCGGACTATAAGACGCACCGGACTATAAGACGCACCAGACTATAAGACGCACCGGACTATAAGACGCACCAGACTATAAGACGCACCGGACTATAAGGCTCACCGGAGTATAAGACGCACCGGACTATAAGACATACCGGACTATAAGACGTACCGGACTATAAGACATACCGGACTATAAGACGCACTGGACTATAAGACGTACCGGACTATAAGACACACCGGACTATAAGATGTATCGGACTATAAGACACACCAGACTATAAGGCGCACCGGAGTATAAGACGCACCGGACTATAAGATGTACCGGACTATAAGACGCACTGGACTATAAGACGCACCGGACTATAAGACATACCGGACTATAAGACGCACTGGACTATAAGACGCACCGGACTATAAGACACACCGGACTATAAGATGTATCGGACTATAAGATGTACCGGACTATACCGGACGACCCTAGGTTTTAAAGGGAGAAAATAGGGGAAAAAAATGTAAACAAAAAAGTGTGGGCTGAAGTGTAGTTTTTATGGGTATCATTTTGGGATAGATGCAACTTTTTGATCACTTCCAGTCTTTTCAAGATATGAAATTACCTAAAAAAACACAATTTTGGCATTGGGATTTTTTTTCCTTCTACAGTGTTCAACTTACAGAATAAATGATGTTATATTTTAATAGATTTGACTTTTATTCATTTTATTTTTTTTATTTGTAAAACGGCAAAAGGGGGTGATTTAAACTTTTAACATCTATGCGGCATCTAAAGTGTTAAGAGCAGAGATCCATTCCTGCATCCCGAAAAAATCCATCTCACTAACAATAATAGACCAGGTATCAGAACATATAAATAATAGATACGAGGTACTAGACACTCAGGGCCACATGTATTAAAACTTGTCCATAGCAATCAGCGTTTCCCTTACATTTCATATAGCGCTCTGAAAAAATGAAATGGGGGCTCTGATTAGTTGCTGTGAGCTCTGATTGGTTGCTATGGACTCTGATTGGTTGCTATGGGCTCTTATTGGTCACTATGAGCTTTGATTAGTTGCTATGAGCTCCGATTGGTATCTGTGGGCTGTGATTGGTTGCTATGGGCTCTGATTGGCTGTTTTAGCTCTGATTGGTTGTTATGGGCTCTGATTGGTTGCTATGAGCTCTGATTGGTATCTATGGGCTCTGATTGGTTGCTATGGGCTCTAATTGGTGGCTATGGGCTCTGATTGGTTGCTATGGGCAACAAAGAAAGTCTTAGACCAAGACAGTTTTCATACATGTCCCCCGAAATGTTTTGGATCTATTGATTACAATGTTTAAATCCATATGGCCTAAATGAAGTAACTGAATTGATACAATAATATACATACCATATTTTTCTGGGTATAAGACTCAATTTTTTCCCCCAAGTTTGGGGGGAATATAGGGGTGCGTTTTATAGCCCGCTAATGCGGCTGCCGGTTGTACTTGCATGCAGCCGCACTGAGCGATCTCAGGGCGGCAGGACGCTGGAGAGGAGCGATGCTGCGGGAAGCCTGCGGCGGGATTTACTATATGTGTGTCTCTGCTATATGGCATGAGACACTAAGTAGTTGATATATTTTTCTTATAATTAGACGATGGTTAGTCATTCTTTTATTAATTTGTTGTGTAGTCCGGCCTTTGTATTGTTTTTTACACGAGAATCACAGAAAGAATGGAAGAAAGAGCCTTCAAAAATAATAAAACATAACTTTTATTTCACAGTATAAAACAACTGGGTACTGACCCTAATTCACCCTTACCTAGTAAAGAGCCTGCCTACAGTAGGACTCACACCCCGAAAAGGGTGACCCCACACACCTACTCCACCTATCTATCCCTATGTTGCCCTATCCAATATGGAATAAATAGCTACATAGTGGCAAAAGCCAAAAAATCCTACACAGATAAATATATATGATATTGATTAATCACAAAGTGACATATATAACAATGCAACACTTGTACACGAGCATAGTAATAAATAAATTACATATCACCTATTACAATCTAAATTATGTTTGATTGAAAATGTTGCTTTTGTTTTTGTGGAGCAAAAATGAGTCGCTCCATGTGAGATAATAGTGCAGGATAAACGTTGCTTTTGTAACATTTGAAACAACCCATTTTTATTTTATCGGATTCTCCTAATTTTTTGTCTTTATGAATATTACTTGGAGCTATCATTTCCTTCACAGATGACGCCTGATGGAAGGTGATGGCTGGAGTAGAGGTGATTTGCTTTTTCAAAAAGGGATCAATTAATAGGATCGGACAGCGCTGCGGCAAAAATGTGAAAATAGATAATATCTGGAATTTTTTATGGCATTAAAGGGGTTTTGCCACAATGTAATGTTGACGCGGGATCCTCCAAAATGGGTATTTAATCACTTTTCTAAATATATGTGATTAAAAAAATTGCAGCCTGCGAGAGCTACAGGCTGCCTTACCTGCCCTTAGTTACTTAAAAGCTTGCATTAGATACGACCTGACAAGAGCTGCTGGCCGGGCGTGCGCAGAGCACACCTCTTATCTGATGAAAGGGAGCTGAAGAAGCTTTCAAGGGACTGGGGAAAAATATGTTGTCTTTGGTATACAGAATCCACTAGTTGTAGTGTGATTATCTGAGTAGATCCCGGCTTTATCTGATGACAGGGAACATGAAGAAGCTTTCAAGAGGCTGTGGAGAAAGGTGTCTTTTGTATACAGAATCCACTAGATGTAGTTTTATTATTTGAGTGAACATTGCACACGATCCCTTAGGCATGGCTCTGTGCTCTGGCAGTCTCTCTCTCTCTCTCTCTTAGCTCAGCATGGCTTGTTTACATTTGCTTCTTAGCAGATAAGGCACGTCCTGGCAAAACCCCTTTAATAGGATTGGACAGCGCTGCGGCAAAAATTTGAAAATAGATATTTGGATTTTTTTATGGCATTAAAACGTCATGAAAACCCTGCATAGTTGGTATTGCCGGATTCATATCAACCTGCAGGATACAGATAACACATGATTTATACTGAAGAGTGAATTCCGCAAAAGCAAAACCCCTGCAAACATGACATAAACATGTTTTTTTTACATTTTGCCTCAATTATATGGATATGCTAACTGTAAAACTTCAGGAGTGATCTGTCAATGTTCATGTGACTGCCCCCTGATGGATGTGGGCAAGAGGAAACGGTGCCGTGTTCTGGGACATATTGGAGACATTCAGCAAAACTGTGACACCTCAGTCGCACGACATATGAACCTAGTACATAAGGATAGTCCTCTTGCCTTGTCCTTCTCAGTGGTGGAGGTGGTCGCTCCTCTACCATGACATGGAAATCTTGAGAAAAAACTGCTGCAACAAGAAACACAGTGGATTTATCGTTTAAATACCGTGAAACCCAAAGGACTCAATGATTTCATTTCATTAACTTAATTTTTTGGTTTAAAAATTGGCTTATTTTTGTAATTATATTTCCATCTGTTAATATACAATTCATAAAATATAAATATAATATATAATCTTTCTTACCCCGAAATTTACTCTTTCCATATTTGTAGTAGACGGGATGTGTAATGATATTTTAACCTCTACAGAGGTGGTGTCTATCTCGTATTCTTGGCGCCAGAATAGATAATGTTCTTTCCATCATGATTATATGTTTATTATAGTATGTTCCATTGGTTCCTCTATATACACTTCTTTGTAAACACTGGGTGCATTGCATGTGCTCCTTCTATATCGTATCTTTAGTCATTTCAGTTCCAGCTTTGTCTTTGTGTCTTTATCGCGCCCGGCACATTTAGTAAAAATTCTTTGCAGTTTGTTCCATTGGTCCATCTCTATATACTTCTATGTACATACTGGGCACCTTTTTTATCATATCTTTAGTTATTCCAGTTCCAGCTTTGTCTTTGTATCTTTATCATGCCCTGTGTCTTTAGTATAATTTTGCTTTTGTGCTTATGCTAGGAATCTGATTGGCTATTCTGTTCTGGTACCTGTCTATTTCTGGTCACCTATCTCTCGTGCCTCTCTATGCCTGCTACCTACCATCTCTCTTGCTCAGTATTGTTTGAGTCAGTTTAGTTTGTGGACAGTGTACTATTTGCTGTCCTTCATCAGGTCTACATGATATCTTTGAATGCATCCACATTGAGCCGCCTTTTATAACCATTAAGGGACGTGAGCATTTTTCTATTCATCCTTTAGGTATTGTCTTTTATGGGTGACTGTGGGTGATGTAACTGTTCTTCCTGATGAGCCCGGCTATCTGTGAGAAACGCGTTAGTGTTAAGAATAATCATCTTCAGAATCCGTATCTATTTGAGGGAACTATTATTTGTTTTGGTTTAAGTTTTCTCACTTTTGGTCACTTATTATCATTCATTCTGATACATTGTATTGTAATATGTGGGTATTTGGCTTGGGTTTGTCTCTTTGTTAGTGAGTAAAGGAATATATTAGGGTCCTCTTAGTCTAGGTTCCTGTTGGGGCGGCCCTTATTGGGGCAGTTACCCTGAATTTGATGGATAGGCAGTTAGTACCTGTTTAGGGAATTGATAGGGTCATTGTTGAGGATTTTTTATTGAATATTATTAAAAGTTATTTTCTAGTTATTACTATTTTTGTCTAACCCCTTTTATGGTTTTCTAGTTGATAAAAGTCTGGTATACACCTAGGAATTATATTTTGGAGTCTCAGTGTCTCTGCCTCCTCATTGATTAGGATACAGGTAATTATTTGTTTTTATTACCGTAACAGGCAAAATTATATAAAAATGTTCAAAACGACATAAAATTTTTATTCGTAAATCCTGAAAGTGCTTTGAATCAGAATGTCAATAAAAATTATTTGACGAAAAAAAATATTAGGCTAAAAACAACAAACCACTAAGGGCATGTTCACATGGCGGATTTGGACGCGGGTTTGGGCGCGCTTCCCGCTGCCAAAACCGTGTCCGAACCTCGCCTCAAACTCGCGGTTTTGCGGCGCGGTCGCGGCGAGGTTTTCGGTGCGGTCACGGCACATTTGGGGCGCGGTTTGCGGCGAGGTTTTTGCCCATACAAATTAATAGGCAGGCCAAAAACCGCGCCCCAACCGTGCACCAACCGCACCGAAATCCGCTGCCAAACCTACGGAGACACCGCGCGCACGACGCGCCGAAGACTCGCTGTCAGAATTTACAGAAGACTTCTCAAACACACGCGTCAAGGCCGTGGCCAAAACCATGCCGTGTGAATAGCAACGCGGTTTCCCATAGGAAACCATGTAATTATTATTATTATTTATTTTAAAGCGCCATTGAGTCCAGGGCGCTGTACATTCAAAAAGGGAGGTTACATACATATATAAAACAAGTACAATGATAACAGTGACTGACTTATGACTGGCACAGAGGGGTAGAGGGCCCTGCCCGTGAGGGCTTTACAATCTACAGTGGAGGGAGAGAACAGAAGGTGAGGGGCAGACATGTTTTTGGGGTAGCACAGTGGCTGCTAGGTAATTGTAGGTTATAGGCAGTCCTGAAGAGATGGGTTTTCAGGTTGCTATATATATATACAGCTCTGGAAACAATTAAGAGACCACTGCAAAGCTTTCAGTTTCTCTGATTTTTCTCTTCAATGGTACATTTTTGGAGAAAAATGTACTTTTTTATTTTTTTATATAAACTGCTGACAATTCAAAGCAAAAAAAATTTTTATTTAAATTGCAGTAAAAAAAGAAATCTTCAGAATAATAAAAAAGAAGCAGTGCTGTCAGACAGCAAATATTGTAAAAGGAAACAACTTCATATTTCTTTAGAAACAATAAGACTAATGTTTTAAGTCAGGAAGAGTCCAAAAATCAATGTTTGGTGGAATAACCATGATTTGTTCATTCAAATTCCTTTTGGACCATTTCTAGTGTTGTTATAATCTTCATACGAGTCTTCAGTAACGATGAAGTATATACCGCTCTATAGCCCTTATAACAAAGCTATAGAACGTGTCCACTTTTCACTACCACCAGGTAAAATTCCAGGACAGACAACCTCGGTTCTTTTCCAGAGATGAAGCCTTTATTTCAGATTTCAGGCCCAACACACAGCAATAATGACAGCTCTTTTCCAGAAGGTTATGGATGAATGTACCTTAATACCAAGATGTAATGAACTGGGGGCGTTTGGGGCGCGATTTGAACGAGGTTTTGGCTGCGGAAACCGTACCGAAACCTGTGGCCAAATCCGCTGTGTGAACATGCCCTAAATGGTGATTACAACCAGTGTCCTCCTGATGGAGTGAAACGAGTGGCTAGAAGTCCTCTATAGGGACAAATCTGTAAGATCTCCCACAGATTCCGACGTTCTGGTGTTTCAATGATAACCATAAGCCCAACTCAACAAACAGTGACATGGGAGAGTCCCCATCCTGTCCCACTAAAGTAAGATAAACCTAAGGGCCAGCTTCTCCGAATTAAGAGAAACTGTTCCCATGAAAAGGATTTTCACACTCCGGCCCATAATTTATGTGACCAATTTTTAAAAGTAGGACACCAGCGGCTTGCAGTCTACAAGACTATATGGCAGGGCAGGGAGCCTTTGGTTCCCTTCTCCTCCATGGTTTTTAACTGGTTGCACATCCTAAAAATGAACAAACTGTTAAATAAGCAAAGACAACCAAGGATCCTTGTATTCCTGTGATATACATACACCCCCTGGGGCCCCCTATACTTGTGGGGCCCCCGGACAACTTCTTAGTGTGCCCAATGGAAAAGATGACCCTGAGAGTTGTCCTGGCAGACTATTCTTTATTGCAAACACATTGTACTAAATAAATGATGCAGATGATGGGGTTTTCACATAATGTTTTTCTCCTGTGCCAATACTGTTAATACATCAACTGATATAATAAACTGGCTGAGTGTGCAAATGGCCCAAGCCAAGTTAAACTAAGTGTGAACAAGGCTCCAGGCCCCGAGGGCATACACCCAAGAGTTCTTAAAGAGCTCAGCTCGATTATCGGTGTGCCCCTGTACATGATATTTAGAGATTCCCTGGTGACTGGTATAGTACCAGGAGACTGGCGCAAGGTAAATGTAGTTCCCAGCTTCAAAAAAGGATCCAAGACTAGCCCAGGTAAATATAGAACAGTAAGTTAAACATCTGTTGTGGGAAAAAGTTTGAGGGGCTCATAAGGGACTATGTACAGGAATATGTGGACGAATACAATATTAGAAGTGATTGCATCTTTTACGCACCCTTGGTTGAACTTGATAGACACGTGTCTTTTTTTCAACCGTGCTAACTATGTTACTAGTGTCTCGGGCCCCCGGTATCCTCCATGTCAGGGGCAGCTGTGGATATAGTGTCTCAGGCCCCGTGTATACTCCATGTCAGGGGCGGCTGTGGATATAGGTGTCTCAGGCCCGTGTATCCCCCATGTCAGGGGCAGCTGTGGATATAGAGTTCAGGTCGTGTATCTCATGTCGGGGGGCTGTGGATATAGTGTTCGGCCGTGATCCCATGTCAGGGGGCGCGGGGGATATAGGTCTGGGGCCCCCTGTATCCTCCATGTCAGGGGCAGCTGTGGATATAGTGTCTGGGGCCCCCTGTATCCTCCATGTCAGGGGCGGCTGTGGATATAGTGTCTGTGGCCCCCTGTATCCTCCATGTCAGGGGCGGCTGTGGATATAGTGTCTGGGGCCCCCTGTATCCTCCATGTCGGAGGGTGTGGTAAGTGTTGGGGCCCGTGTACCCTATTCAGGATGGCTGTGGATATAGTCTTCGGGCCCCCGTGTATCCTCCATGTCGGGGGCGGCTGGGGTATGTGTGGGGCCGTGTATCCCCTGTCAGGGGCGGCTGTGGTAAGTGTTCGGGCCCCCGTGTATCCTCCAGTCGGGGGGCGGCTGTGGATATGTTTTGGGGCCCCCATGTATCCTCCATGTCGGGATTTGGTGTGGTATAGTGTCTCAGGCCCCCGTGTACCCTCCATGTCGGGGGGGTGTGGATTAGTGTCGGGGGCTCCGTGTATCCTCCAGGGTAAGGAGTGGTGTGGTATAGTTTTGGGGCCCCCGTGTTCCTCATTAGGGGCGGCGGGGGATTAGTTTTGGGCCCGTGATCCTCCATTTTTCAGGAGTGGTGTGGATATAGTGTCCGGGGCCCCGTGTACCCTATGTCAGGGGCGGCTGTGGTATAGTGTCGGGGGCCCCGTGTATCTCCATGCAGGAGTGGCTGTGGTTATTTTTGGCCCATGAAACCTTTATTTTAAAACTCTGTATTGATGCGTTTAAAAAATTTTTTCCCTCTTTTGCCCTGAAAAAACCCAGACAGGACCCCTTTTTTCCCCTTTTTACTTCCTGTTTAAATGTGAGGCCCATTTTTTCGGGTTTTGTTTGAGTTAGGGGACGTTTTGTCTCACTTTTGGATGGATTTAAAGCCCTGCTAGTCAAAAAAACCGGAGCTGTAGGGGTCCTTTTTATTTAATGTTTTTTTTTAATGTATAGGGGAGGGGAAACAATGCAGGTTTGCATATTTTTGCAGATGAAAAAAGTATGAAAGGGTAGAGAAATCTATGGAAAATGTGTAGGATGCCCCTGCGACCTGTCCGGGTCGCAGGCGCTCCGTCCCCCGATCTGAGGGGGCCCCCCGCCCGCCCCGGGCCCGGGGGGTCCGCCATCCGTGCCGGGTCCCACTGATTACCGGCCCGTCCTGCCCCTCCTTCTCGGCCCCCCGGCGTGCGCGGCGCCCCCCTTAGGGGCGCGCCCCGGCAGTCTGAGTTTTAAAAAGGGACAGTGCCCCGGGGAAAATTGGCCATTGCCGGGCATGCCCCATTTTGCCCAGCCTTTTCCCCGTGGCCTTTTGCGGTCTTTAGTCATGCCTATTGGGAAAGTTTCCCAAAAACCCTTGTTTGCCTGCCTTTTGTCCCAAAATTTGGGCTTAGTTTACGGACCACGAACCTTGGCCCCGCCCTGACTTCTGCCTGTCTACGTTCACGAACCCCAGCCCCCCTGCCCTGACCTTCTTGCCCGTCCCCGACTACGAGCCCGACTGCCCATTCGTACCTGCCCACCCCCGGGGCCCCCACGCAGGCAAGCCCGCCAGTGGTAGTGGGGGACCCCGCTTTGGGGGGGGGCTCTGGTGAAAACCGGGACCCCCCTTGATTCATCCTGGTGTGGGGGTTCGCCATCGCCGCGGGGCCAGCGGTCCATCCAGACCGTTACGTAAGATCCCGGCCCCGGATCCGCCAAGGGTCCTTGCCCCAGCGTCGCCCTATCACCAACCCTCGTGGTAAGCAACAAAAAAGTCGCGCAGCAAGACAGCAGCTCGAGGCTCTCCCCATGATGCAGCGTCATCGCCATCAGCAGCAGCAGTCGGGGCGTGGTTTCTCGTGACAGTCGTTTCAGTTGGCCCAAGCTCCCCTTGGGCCTTCGACGAAGTTTGACGGGGACCCTAAGACATGCAGGGGCTTCATCAACCAGTGCTCCCTACATGTGGAGGAACTTTTGGCTGGTCGTTCCCTTCGGAAAGTTCAAGGTGGCCTTCATGGTACAGTCTCCTTTCAGGAAAGCCATGGCCTGGGCCAACTCCTCTCTGGACGAGGGGACGATCCGGTCACCAGATACCTTGGTGAACATTTCTACAGAATTCCGTAGGCTGTCTTCGGGGAGGCCTCTGCCCGCGCTTCGTCTGCTGAGGACCGCCCTGTTGGAACTGCGAGCAGGGGGAACAGCATCCTGGGAGACTACGCCGTGCAGACAGTTCAGCACAATAGCATCGGAGCTGGCTTGGAACGAATGCAGACCAGGCCCGGACTGAGCACTGCCGGCACCGGCCGTGTGACTCCTGGGGCGCCTTGACATTTACATGCATATCAGCTGACGCTGCTCCTACTTCTTTAATACAGGGGAGCAGAGGCCGCTGTGAAGGACATTATGTGTGGCTTGCGGACACTGGGAGAGGGCCAGGCTGCTGCGGTGGGCCGCTCCACGCCCCAGGATCCCTGCTGACACCATCAGACATCAAGGTCTGTTGCTGTCCTCCGCAGCGGCACTGCTTCACTTACATGAGGCAGGAGGAAGCTCCTGGCAGCAGCACAGCGAGCAGTGAGCTCAGGGGGGGGGCGGGGCCAGGCAGCTCCGTGCTCAGGGGGCGGGGCCAGGCAGCTCCGCACTCAGGGGGCGGGGCCAGCAGCTCCGTGCTCCGGGGGCGGGGCCAGGCAGCTCCGCGCTCAGGGGGCGGGGCCAGGCAGCTCCGCGCTCAGGGGGCGGGTCCAGGCAGCTCCGCGCTCAGGGTGGGGGCAGGCAGTACCGCGCTCAGGGGGCGGGCCAGGCAGCCTCCCGTGCTCAGGAGAAGAGCACTGACTGCCTGGCTTCCTGTTCAGAGCTCGGGCCCCGCCCACAGGACGTGAGCAGATGAGCTCCCTGCAAGAAGATGCCGGCTCCTGGGAGATTGTCCCATTTGGCTGTAAGTGGCCTTTAATTTACTACTGCGGTCTCACCAGCTAGCCAGCTCCACCTCCTGGGGCGCTCACCAGCTAGCCAGCCTCCACCTCCCTGGGGCTCTTCACCATGCTCAGCCAGCCTCCACCTTCCCTGGCGGCATCAGCATGTAGCCAGCCTCCAATCCCTGGGGCCTCAGCATGCAGCCAGCCTCCACCTCCCGGGTCCTCACCAGCTAGCCTGCCTCCCCTCCGGGGCCTCACATTGTTGCCTGCCTCCACCTTCCTGGGCCTCACCAGCCTAGCCAGCCTCCACCTCCCTGGGGGACCTCACCAGCTAGCCAGCCTCCACCTCCCTGGGGCCTCAGCATGCAGCCAGCCTCCACCTCCCTGGGACCTCAGCATGTAGCCTGCCTCCATTCTCCCTGGGGCCTCAGCATGCACCAGCCTCCCACCTCCCTTGGGGCACTCAGCATGCAGCCAGCCTCCACCTCCCTGGGGGCCTCAAGCATGCAGCAGCCTTCACCCTCCATGGGGCCTCAGCATGCAGCCAGCTCCACCTCCTGGGGCCTCACCAGCTAGCATGCTCCCTCCCTGGGGCCCTGCACCATGTAGCCAGCCTCCACCTCCCTGGGGCCTCACCAGCTAGCCTGCCTCCACCTCCTGGGGCCTCACCATGGTAGCCAGCCTCCACCTCCCTGGGGCCTCCACCATGTAGCCAGCCTCACCTCCCTGGGGCCTCACCAGCTCAGCAGCCTCCACCTCCCTGGGCCTCACCACAGCTAGCAGCCTCCCCACCTCTGGGGCCTACAGCTAGCAGCTCCTCCACTCATGGGGCCTCACCAGCTAGCCTGCCTCCACCTCCTGGGGCCTCACACAGCTAGCCAGGCCTCACCTCCCTGGGGCGCCCTCACCAATGCAGGCAGCCTCCACCTCCATGGGGCCTCACCATGCAGCCAGGCCTCCACCTCCTGGGGCCTCACCATGCGCCAGCCTCCACCTCCCTGGGCTCTCACCAGCTAGCCAGCCTTCACCTCCCTGGGGGCCTCACCATGTAGCCAGCATCCACCTCCCTGGGGCCTCCAGCTGGCCTGCCTCCACCTCCCTGGGGCTCACATTAGCCAGCTCACCTCCCTGGGCTCACCATGCTGCCAGCCTCCACCTCCCTGGGGGCCTCACATGTAGCCAGCCTCCACTCCTGGGGCCTCACCATGTAGCCGCCTCCACCTCCTGGGGCCTCACCAGCTAGCCAGCCTCCACCTCCTGGGCTCACAGCTAGCCAGGCCTCACACCTCCCTGGGGGCCTACCAGCTAGCACAGCCTCCACCCTCCCTGGAGCCCTCACCAGCTAGCCTGCCTCAACCTCCCTGGGGCCTCACCAGCTAGCCAGCCCCACCTCCTGGGGCCCTCACCATGCAGCCAGCCTCCACCTCCCTGGGGCCTCACCACAAATTCAGCCAGCCTCCACCTCCCTGGGGCCTCACCATGCAGCAGCCTCCACCCTGGGGCCTACACCAGACTAGCCCAGCCTTCACACTCCCGGGGCCTCACCACGCTAGCCAGTACTCCACCTCTGCTAGTGGCCTCAGCTTGCAGCCAGCCTCCACCTCCCTGGGGCCCTCAGCAGCTAGCCCTGCCTCCACCTCCTGGGGCCTCACGCTATGCCAGCCTCCACCTCCCTGGGCCAAACCAGCTAGGCCAGCATCCACCCTCCCTGGGGCTCTCAGCATGCAGCAGCCTCCACCTCCTGGGGCGCGTCAGCAGCAAGCCTGCCTCCACCTCCCTGGGTCCTCACCAGTAGCCAGCTCCACCGCCCTGGGGCCAAACCATGCAGCCAGCCTCCACCTCCCTGGCCCTCACATGTATGTTGCCCAGCCTCCAACCTCCCTGGGGCCATCAACAGCTAGCCGGCCTCCACCTCCCTGGGGCCTCAACAGCTAGCCAGCCTCACCTCCCTGGCCTCAACCAGCTAGGCCGCTCACCTCCCTGGGGGCCTCACCATGTAGCAAGGCCTCCACCTCCCTGGGGCCTCACCAGCTAGCCAGCCTCCACCTCTGGGGCCTCACAGATAGCCAGCCTCCACCTCCTGGGGGCCTCACCAGCTAGCCAGCCTCCAACATCCCTGGGGCCTCAACAGCTAGCCTGCCTCACCTCCCTGGGGCCTCACCAGCTAGCCGCATCCACCTCCACTGGGGCCTCACATACGCCAGCCTCCACCTCCCTGGGGCCTCACCATGGCAGCCAGCCTCCACCTCCCTGGGCGCTTCACCATGCAGCCCAGCCTCACCTCCTGGGGCCTCAGCAGCTAGGACAGCCTCCACTCCATGGGCCTCAAGCATGCAGCCAGCCTCCACTCCCTGGGGCCTTCGATGCAGCCAGGCCTCCCACCTCCCTGGGGCTCTCACCAGCTTGCCAGCCTTACAGCTCCTGGGGCCTCACCAGCTAGCCTGCCTCCACCTCCTGGGGCCTCACAGCTAGCTGCCTCCTCCTACCTGGGTCATCACCAGCTAGCAGCTCCACCTCCCTGGGGCCTCCCATGTAGCCTGCCTCCACCTCCTGGGCTCTCCACCAGCTAGCAGCATTCACCTCCCTGGGGCTTCACCATGTAGCCTGCCTCCACCTCCCAGGGGCTCACCAGCTAGCCAGCCTCCAGCCTCCTGGGGCCTCGAGCTTCTCACCATGTACCTGCCTCCACCTCCCTGGGGCCACCATGCAGCCAGCTCCACCTCCCTGGGGCCTCAGCAGCTAGCTGCCTCCACCTCCCTGGGGCCTCCACCAGCTAGCCAGCCTTCACCTCCTGGGTCTCTACCTTGTAGCACTGCACTCCACCTCCCTGGGGCCTCACCAGCTAGCCAGTCCTTCACCTCCCTGGGTCCTCACCAGCTAGCCTGCTTCCACCTCAATGGCGGCCTCAGCTTGCAGCCAGCCTCCACCTACTGGGGCCTCAGCATGCTGCCAGACCTCACCTCCCTGGGGCCTCACCAGCTTGCCAGCCTAACCTACCCCTGGGGCCTCAGCATGCACCAGCCTCCACCTCCTCGGGCCTCATAATGTAGCTGCCTCACACCTCCCCTCTGGCCCTACCTGCCGCATTACTCAGCGTCTGCTCCTGTGAGTGTCCCTCCTTATTTGCGACCTTAGTAGATTGGTAAGTAGGATTTGTGTCAAAAACCATTGGCCCAAACTCCCATGTAGAGCGCCCTATGACTATTTCCACTGGGATGCTGTAAGCTCGCGCTGCTTATCTGCTGCGCATCTCCCAGGCATCGGCAGGGCAAGACTGGTGGGATATCGGGTTATGGATTGCTGTGGCCTAACCATGACGATGGCCTATTTATCAGCCTGCTTTATGTAACTACTTACCTAATAGGGGGCTATTTCTTACCTACTGCCTAATTACCTACCCAATAGGGGGTCTACCTCTTTATTTAATTTAGGAGCTTTCCTATGTCCTGTATGTAAGGTTAACTTACCTTTTAGGTAAGGATGCAAAAATAACTATGACTGTGGTACAGAAGAGGAGCCCAAGAGCTGTCTGGGGAACTTTTATGTGTTAGGGGCACTAAGAGGTCACTATAACCCATTGGGTGGTGCGCGTATGTAATGGGAGTTGTACACAGGTGGGCAGATGTAAAGAGGTGCCTGCTAGTTGTGAAGTCTAAGATGTTTGTGTGGTAAAATTCTGCAGAGAAGAGTTACGGCGGAGGAAGTCATCATGCAGGTATGGGCCGGATGAAGAAGAAAAGGAAAACGAAAGCGGACTTCAACAGATAAGCCCCGTCTCTGTGAGTCCTGGGGTATTCCCGGGTTATTTTGCTTCTGTTGGATCGGTGCTGTATTCATTGTACATGTGACTTGATACACTAACTAGCGGTATTGTAAAGTTTATATCAGGCATTTATATAGGGGCACAGGTACACTTGTCCCTAATTGTAAAAAACAAAAACTGTACGGTTGTTCCTAACCTGTGAATAGAGCTGCGGAGCGCCAAGTTTACTTTCTTGCTGATGTTTTTAGTGGTGTTTTATTACAGCGAGAGGGGCGGGATTATTGTATGTGGGCTGGTGGGGGGTGCTGATGATATTGTATTGTTGGGGGGTTTGTATGTGGCTGGTGGGAGGTGGATATTGTATGTGGATGGGTGGGGGCGTGCTTATTGTATGTGGCTGGTGGGGGGGGTGGATATTGTATGTGGCTGGTGGGGGGTGGATATTGTATGTGGGCTGGTGGGGATGGATATTGTATGTGGGCTGGTGGGGATGGATTTTGCATGTGGCTGGTGGGGGGTGGATATTGTATGTGGGCTGGTGGGGGGGTGGATATTGTATGTGGGCTGGTGGGGGGTGGATATTGTATGTGGCTGGTGGGGGAGGATATTGTATGTGGCTGGTGGGGGGTGGATATTGTATGTGGGCTGGTGGGGGTGGATATTGTATGTGGGCTGGTGGGGGGTGGATATTGTATGTGGGCTGGTGGGGGGTGGATATTGTATGTGGCTGGTGGGGGGTGGATATTGTATGTGGCTGGTGGGGGGTGGATATTGTATGTGGCTGGTGGGGGTGGATATTGTATGTGGCTGGTGGGGGATGGATATTGTATGTGGCTGGTGGGGGGGGGATATTGTATGTGGCTGGTGGTGGGAGGGGGATATTGTATGTGGGTGGTGGGGGGTGGATATTGTATGTGGGGCTGGTTGGGGGGTGGATATTGTATGTGTGCTGGTGGGGAGGATATTGTTGGGGGCTGGTGGGGGGAGGATATTGTATGTGGCTGGTGGGGGGGTGTATATTGTATGTGGCTGGTGGGGATGGATATTGTATGTGGCTGGTGCGGGGTGGATATTGTTTGTGGCTGGTGGGGGGTGGATATTTTATGTGGGCTGGTGGGGGGGTGGATATTGTATGTGGCTGGTGGGGGTGGATATTGTATGTGGGCTGGTGGGGGGGGATATTGTATGTGGCTGGTGGGGGTGGATATTGTATGTGGCTGGTGGGGGGTGGATATTGTATGTGGCTGGAGGATATTGTATGTGGCTGGTGGGGGGTGGATATAGTATGTATAGTATGTGGCTGGTGGGGGCGGTGGATATTGTATGTGGGCTGGTGGGGGGTGGATTTGTATGTGGCTGGTGGGGGGATATTGTATGTGGCTGGTGGGAGGGGATATTGTATGTGGCTGGCGGGGGGGTAATTGTTATGTGGGACGGGAACGTGGGGGGCGGATATTGTATGTGGGCTGGTGGGGGCGGATAGTGTATGTGGACTCGTGGGGGGCGGATATTGTATGTGGGCTGGTGGGAGGAGGATATAGTATGTGGCTGGTGGGGGCGGATATTGTATGTGGGCTGGTGGGGGCGGATATTGTTGTGGCTGGTGGGGGGTGGATATTGTATGTGGGCCCTGGTGGGGGTTGGAATATAGTATGGGCTGGGTGGGGCGGGTGGATATTGTAGGTGGGCTCGTGGGGGCGATATTGTATGTGGGCTCGTGGGGGGCGGATATTGTATGTGGGGCTGGATGGGGAGGAGGATATAGTATGTGCTGGTGGGGCGGATATTGTGTGTGGGCTGGTGGGGGCGGATTTGATGTGGCGGTGGGGGTGGATATTGTATGTGGCTGGTGGGGGGTGGATATTGTATGTGGGCTGGTGGGGGGTGGATATTGTATGTGGGTGGTGGGGGTGGATATTGTATGTGGGCTGGTGGGGGTGGGGATATTGTATGTGGGCTGGTGGGGGGTGGATATTGTATGTGATGGTGGGGGTGGATAGTGTATGTGGGCTGGTGGGGGGTGGATCTTGTATGTGGGCTGGTGGGGGGTGGTTTTGTATGTGGGCTGGTGGGGGTGGATAGTGTATGTGGCTGGTGGGGGGTGGGATATTGTATGTGGTGGTGGGGGGTGGATATTGTATGTAGGCTGGTGGGGGTGGATATTGTATGTGGGATGGTGGGGGGGTGAATATTGTATGTGGGCTGGTGGAGGATGCTATTGTATGTTGCTGGTGGGGGTGGATAGTGTATGTGGCTGGTGGGGGCGGATATTGTATGTGGGCTGGTGGGGGGTGGATAGTGTATGTGGGCTGGTGGGGGAGGGATATTGTATGTGGGCTGGTGGGGGGTGGATATTGTATGGGGACTGGTGGGGGGTGGATATTGTATGTGGGCTGGTGGGGTGGATATTGTATGTGGGCTGGTGGGGTGGATATTGTATGTGGGCTGGTGGGGGGTGGATATTGTATGTGGGCTGGGGGGGTAGGATATTGTATGTGGGTTGGTGGGGGGGGAAATTGTATGTGGGCTGGTGGGGGGTGGATATTGTATGTGGGCTGGTGGGGGGTGGATATTGTATGTGGGCTCGTGGGGGGCGGATATTATATGTGGCTGGTGGGGGCGGAAATTGTATGTGGCTGGTGGGGGGTGGATATTGTATGTGGGCTGGGGGGGGGTGGATATTGTATGTGGGCTGGTGGGGGGTGGATATGTATGTGGATGGTGGGGGTGGGATAATTTATGTGGGCTAGTGGGGGGCGGAAATTTGTATTGTGGGCATAGTGGGGGGCGGATTTTGTATGTGGGCTGGTGGGGGGGGGATATTGTATGTGGATCGTGGGGGGTGGATATTATATGTGGCTAGTGGGGGTGGATATTGTATGTGGCTGGTGGGGGCGGATATTGTATGTGGGCTGGTGGGGGGTGGATATTGTATGTGGGCTGGTGGGGGGGTGGATATAGTATGTGGCTGGTCGGGGAGGATATTGTATGGGGGCTAGTTGGGGGGCGGATATTGTATGGGGATGGTGGGGGGGGATAGTGTATGAGGGCTGGTGGGGGCGGATTATTGTATGTGGCTGGTGGGGGTGTGATATTGTATGTGGCTGGTGGGGGGGGGGAATATTGTAGGGGGCTGGTGGGGGCGGATATTGTATGTGGCTGTGGGGGGTGGATATTGTATGGGGGTGGTGGGTGGGATGAGGCGGATATTGTATGTGGGCTGGTGGGGGTGGATATTATTATGTGGGCTGGTTGGGGGGGCGGTATTGTATGTGGGTGGAGGGGGATATTGTATGTGGGCTGGTGGGGGTGGATATTGTATGTGGGCTGGTGGGGGGTGGATATTGTATGTGGCTGGTGGGGGTGGATATTGTATGTGGCTGGTGGGGGGTGGATATTGTATGTGGCTGGTGGGGGTGGATATTGTATGTGGCTGGTGGGGGGTGTATTTTGTATGTGGGCTGGTGGGGGTGGATATTGTATGTGGCTGGTGGGGGTGGATATTGTATGTGACTGGTGGGGGCGGATATTGTATGTGGGCTGGTGGGGGTGGATATTGTATGTGGCTGGTGGGGGGTGGATATTGTATGTGGCTGGTGGGGGTGGATATTGTATGTGGCTGGTGGGGGTGGATATTGTATGTGGCTGGTGGGGGGTGGATATTGTATGTGGACTGGTGGGGGGTGGATATTGTATGTGGCTGGTGGGGGGGTGGATATTGTGTGGGCTGGTAGGGGGGTGGATATTGTATGTGGCTGGTGGGGGGTGGATATTGTTTGTGGGCTGGTGGGGGTGGATATTGTATGTGGGTTGGTGGGTGGTGGATATTGTATGTGGGCTGGTTGGGTTTTTGGATATTGTTTGTGGGTGGAGGGGGCGTGGATAGTGTATTGTGGGATGGTGGGGGAGGGAATATTTTATTGTGGGCTGGTGGGGGGTGGATAGTGTATGTGGGTGGTGGGGGTGGATAGTGTATGTGGATGGTGGGGGGTGGATATTGTTGGTGGGATGGTGGGGGGGGGATAGTGTATGTGGGCTGGTGGGTGGAGGATATGGTATGTGGGTGGTGGGGGGTGGATATTGTTTGTGGGCTGTGGGGGTGGATATTGTTTGTGGCTGGTGGGGGGTGGATAGTGTATGTGGGTGCGTGGGGGGGGGTATAATGTATGTGGGGGTGGTGGGGGGTGGATAGTGTTGTGGATGTGGGGGGCGGATAATTGTGGTGGGCTGGTGGGGGGTGGATATTGTTTGTGGGCTGGTGGGGGGTGGATATTGTATGTGGGCTGGTGGGGGGTGGATAGTGTATGTGGGCTGGTGGGGGGTGGATAGTGTATGTGGGCTGGTGGGGGTGGATATTGTATGTGGGCGGGTGGGGAGGATATTGTATGTGGCTCGTGAGCGGGCGGATATTGTATGTGGGCTCGTGGCGGCGGATATTGTATGTGGGCTCTTGGCGGCGGATATTGTATGTGGGCTCTTGGCGGCGGATATTGTATGTGGGCTCGTGGCGGCGGATATTGTATGTGGGCTCGTGGGGGTTTTGTGCCAGGGCTGATTTTTGGTCCCAGTCCGGCCCTGGAAGCAGCATTGTGCGCCACGTTCAAGAAGGGCCTCTCCAGCCAGATTAAGGATGCCCTCGCCACCCGGGACTCTACGTCTTCTTTAAGCGAGCTCATCCATTTGGCTAACCGGATTGATATCCGCTTCGCAGAGAGACATGAGGAGCTCCGCCAAGAGCAAGAACCAGTTCTTCCACGCCGCCTATCCCGTCCTGCTCCGGTGTTTCTACGGCCTCCACAGCCTCCTTCCCAGCCAGCCGTGGAAGAGGCCATGCCAGTGGATAGAGCCCACCTGACTCCGCAGGAACTTGACCAACGGCGTAAGGAAAACCTTTGTCTCTACTGTGGCAGCCCTGAACATCTCCTCAGGGGTTGCATGCTCCGTCCGCGGCGGCCGGGGAGACGAGCGCACCTAGGCCACGTGGGAGAGGCGTCCCTAGGGGTGTGCAGTCTTTCCCCTCATCTGAACATACCCGTCCTGGTCAGCTCGGATGCCGGGACCCACTTTGATGCTTCAGCCTTCCTGGACTCCGGTTCGGCTGGGAACTTCTTGGACGCTGCCGTGGTGTCTCAACACAATCTTCCTGTGGTTCTCCTGGAGAAACCCCTATCCATCGCCTCAGTCAGTGGGGAGATCCTCAGCGATCTAGTCCGTTACCGTACGGAGCCACTGTTCCTTCAAATTGGAGCGCTGCATAAAGAGAGACTGTCGTTCTATGTGTTACCCCGGTCTTCTTCGCCCGTCCTATTGGGTCTTCCGTGGCTGCAGCAACATGCCCCGGTGCTTGACTGGCAGACGGGGGAGGTTTTGCGATGGGGCCCAGAGTGTCGGTCTCGCTGTTTGGTGGCACCTCGCCCGGTGCTTACTGCTTCTCCGGTAGCGTCTAAAGCTGTAGCGGGTCTCCCCGCATCATATCGTGAGTTTTCTGATGTCTTTTCCGAAAAGCAAGCAGAGACCTTGCCGCCACATCGTCCATATGATTGCCCGATTGATCTTCTGCCCGGTACCAGTCCTCCTCGGGGCAGAGTCTACCCCTTATCCGTTCCTGAGACTCAAGCCATGTCTGAGTACATCCGGGAAAATCTTCAGAAAGGATTTATTCGAAAGTCCTCTTCTCCCGCGGGAGCAGGATTCTTCTTCGTGGAAAAGAAGGACGGCTCCTTACGGCCCTGCATCGACTACCGGGGTCTGAATAAGATAACGGTAAAAAAACCGGTACCCTCTACCGTTGATCACGGAACTATTCGACCGTCTACAGGGCGCAAGGGTCTTTTCCAAGCTGGATCTGAGAGGGGCCTACAATTTGGTTCGGATCCGCAAGGGCGGTGAGTGGAAGACGGCCTTCAACACCAGAGACGGCCACTTCGAGTACCTGGTGATGCCTTTTGGACTCTGTAATGCGCCTGCCATCTTCCAGGAGTTCGTTAACGATGTCTTCAGGGATCTTCTCTATACCTGTGTCGTGGTCTACCTGGACGACATCCTGATATACTCTCCTGATCTTGAGACTCACCGCCTTCACGTCCGCCAAGTGCTACAGCGCCTCCGAGCTAATCACTTGTATGCCAAATTAGGGAAGTGCCTCTTCCATCAAGTCAGCCTTCCGTTCCTGGGTTATATTATCTCGGACCAAGGGCTACGGATGGACCCAGCCAAGTTGTCAGCCGTATTGCAATGGCCACGCCCAGTGGGCCTGCGGGCCATACAACGGTTCCTGGGCTTCTGCAACTTTTACCGGCAGTTTATTCCGCACTTCTCCACGCTGGTGGCTCCCATTGTGGCCCTTACGAGGAAGAACGCCAATCCACGGAGCTGGCCGTCCGAGGCCGAAGAAGCGTTCTCCAAGCTAAAAACGGCCTTTGCCTCTGCGTCCATCCTGTCGCGGCCAGACCCAGCGAAACCCTTCTCGCTTGAAGTAGACGCCTCATCGGTAGGCGCTGGAGCAGTCCTCACGCAAAAAGGGCCCACAGGCAAAACTGTCACTTGCGGCTTCTTTTCTAAAACCTTTTCTCAGGCGGAGAGGAATTACACCATTGGAGATCGGGAATTATTAGCCATAAAACTGGCCCTGGAAGAATGGCGATATTTGCTGGAAGGGGCCCGGCATCCCTTTTGTATCTACCGGATCATAAAATCCATTTACTCCAACTGCCCAGATTTAATCCAGCCAGTAGGTGGTCGCTTTTTCTTCCCCCGTTTAATTTTAGATTCATTTCCCCCCTGCGAAAAAAAAGTGAAGGAGATGCCCTGTGCCTCCGCGTGGGGGGTGAAGAACGATCCCAGGCACATAATTCCCCCGGAACGCCTTATTCCGCACCCCCCGTCGACCCCGGGGAACTCCCCCCGGGGAAGAATACGTCGCCCTGCGCCCCGTAGGGGTATTGAAGGGGGGTTTCCCCTAAAGTGGGGGGGGTTTTTCTCCGATTTCCCCGGTATTTTGGGGGCAGGCCTCCTAAGGACATTAAAAGATTTCGTCCAGGGGTGTACTCCTGTACTCCAAAAAGGGGTCCTCCCCCAAAAAACCCGGCAGGTTCTTGCACCCACTGCCCATCCCTACGCAACCGGGTTCACGTAGCGAGGGACTTATAACGACCTCCCCCCTTCGTCCGGTTTAAATACGTGGTGGGGTGGTGGTGGGACTTTTTCAAAAATGGCACTTTTTTGTCCCCTGCCAAAGTCTTGCCTTCGGCCCCCCCCTGGCCGAGTATTTTTTTTCCAAAATTTTTGTCTGCACGGTCTCCCTTCCCAAATAATTTTTGATCGGGGGGTGGTTCGTTTTTATTCGGGGGGGCCTTTTTGCGCTAAATCCAGGTGAAGCTTGTTTTCCCCTCGATTTTACCACCCTCAAGAACCCCGGGGGAGAGTGAATAAATTTTGGGAAAATTACCTGCGCCATTTCGTTTTTGGCACGGCAAAATATGGGCCAACTTATTTCCCTTGGGGCGGAATTTTCGTATAATTCCTAGAGTCAGAGCCCGCGGGTGCCTCCCCCTTTACGTGGTGTAGGCAAATTCCCCAACCCCCCCAACGCTAATTCCCCAAGGGGTCCCGCTGTACCCTTGGCCCAGGACTAGGGCTTTTTGGGTCCCTCCCCGCCAACCCCTGCTCGTGGTCGCCCGCATAAAGGGCGCAGGAGAAAAAAAGAAAAACCTTCCCCCTGTTTTCCCGGGGGAAAAGGGTGTGGCTATCGCCGATAGTCCCCCCCAAAACCCCTCCTAAAAAAATGGGACCCCGTTTTGTAGGCCCTCGAGGTCCTTAAAGCGCAAAAACCCCGTGGCCTTAAACCCCCGGCTCCCTTCCATGCGTACCCGAACCCTTTCATTCTGCTACAAAAAAACCTCGGTCCTTAATCTTTTCTCTCAGAAGGCGCCTCCTGTTGGGTGATCCGCAAATTCTTGTTTAAAAAAAACCGGGGGTAGAGGGACTAAGGGAAATTTATTTTTATCACGGGAAAGGGGTTTGGGGCCCCGGGGGAAAATCTGGGGGGGAAAAACACCTTTTGCCGCAGATTTTTTCGAAATTTCTCCACTCAAAAAAGAAGGGGGACCCAATGGGGGGGGGTACTGCACGGATGCCCCTGCGCCCCTTTTCCCGGGGCCCGGCGATCCCCCTGCCCCCATCTGAGCGGGGCAACGTCCGACCCGGGTGGGGTGCTCTCCCGGGGCCCGGGTCCCCAGTGACTTTCCCCGGCCACGTCCTGCCCCTCCGTCTCGGGCCCCCCCGGCGGGGGGCAGGCCGCCCTTAGGGGCGCGGCGCCGGGCCGTCTGAGATTTAAAGGGAAAGTGCGCCGGTAATTGGCATTTCCGGGGACGTCTATTTTTATCCACCCCTTCCCGTGGCCTTTGCCGGGTCTTAGTGCACTCCTATTGGGAAAGGTTTCCAGAAAGCTTGTCTCGCCTACCGTGTACCGGAACCCTTTTTGCTTCGTTTTTTCCGGGCCACGAACCCCCGCCTCCCGCCCCCGACCTTCGGGTGTTTTCAGAACCCAGGGTGTCTGACCCTTCTTGCCTGTCCCGACTACGACCGACTGCCCCTTCTGTACCTCGCCTACCCTTGGCCCCCCCCAGGAAACCCCCGCCCGTGGTAGTGACCGGTGGACTCCCCCCCGCGCAATCCATCAGCTTTAGGGAGGGTCTGGTGAATACCGGACCACTTAGATTCCCCTCCCCTGGTTGGGGCTTACGCCTCGTGCGGTGGGCCATGGATCCCCCTCCCGACCTTACAAGATGTTTTAAAGTCAAGCAGATGGACACACTGAGTGCTTGGGGAAATTACTTGGAAAATGAGGGTTTGGGGAAAATGTAAGTTTTTGTATTGGGTACGAATTTAAACTGCGTATCATATTCCGGGGGTAATAATCTGGGGGGGAGAAAAAATTTTGGGAAGCTTCTTGAAAAGTTGGGCGTTCTTGTAGATATAGGGCTACAGAAAACAATTGGGTCAATCAGCTGTCTCTAAGGGAAAAAAAGATTTGGGGTGTATTTTAAAAAGTCCGGACTCGTGGGAAAAGGAGTAATTTACTGCGTAAAAGCATTGTGAAAAACCTCACTTGGAAAAGTTTAAAGGAGTAGAGAGAGTACAAAATGAGCAACCAAACTTTAAGGGGAATGGAGCATCTTGAGAGCGTGCAAAAGAGACCTAAATTAAAGGGAATGCAGCAACTTAGAGAGAGGGTCTTAGAAAGAGAACCAAACTTTTAAGGGGAATGGAGTATCTTAGAAGAAGCAAAGAGAGCAACCCAAAAATGTAAGGGGGAATGGGGATCTTAGAGAGGTGCAAAAAGAGAAAACCAAAATTAAAGGGAATGGACATCTTGACAGAATGCAAAGACGAGCAACCAAACTTTTAGGGGAAAGGAGCTTTAGGATGGTTTTGTAGTATTGACTTATTTAGTTTGGAAAAAAGGCTTAGGGGGGACATGATTAATTTATATAAATACATAAATATTCGCTACAAAAAGTATGGGGAAAAATTTTTCATGTAAAGCCCCCCCAAAAAAACAAGGGGGGATTCCCTTCGCTAGAGAAAAAAGGATTCAATCTCCAGAGGAGAAGAGCGTTCTTCATTGAGGAGAACTGTAAATCTATGGAATAGCCGCCTGAGGAGCTGGTCACAGCAGGAACAAGTAAAATTCTAGATCAAGTCTGATCAGGCACTGTTTGTGTAACAAGCCTGTGATCAGCGTACACCGTGTGCTGCCCTGACTGTAGCCTGTGTCAATAATGTAATGTATTAGTATACATGAAAATACAAATACATTACCAGGTGTAAAAAAAATTACAATAGTTATCCCTTAATGGGGTTAAAAAACAAAAACGTGGGACTTCCGGGGGCGGGGCGTCGAGTGCGGCCGCATTTTAGAAGAGCTCCTCTGGAATCCCTACAATCCAGGGAATATCAAGCTCCCTAACACCTTCTGCACCCACCATTAGAGGTGCAGAGAAGGGCCATCGTCCAGAGAGCTCAATAGTGCTGTTCCCCGGAGGCACAGAGCAGCTGAGAGACCCTTGCCCCCGCAAGACGCCATTCCAAAGGGCCGGCACGGTCTCGGCGCCTGAGTCGCACACGGCCCGGGAGGAGAGGCGTGCTGACAGGCCATCACGCCGCGCCTGACTGCAGAGCCGAGGACCCGAGGCCTGCGGCGAGGGACGGAAAGGAGCGCGGACCCCCTGGGCGCGAAGTGCGTCCCCGCGCTGAAGATACAGGCGCCATTTTGGAAAGCGCCGCGAGGTGCTGGGCTCCCTGCGGTGCAGAGCGGAACTGTCGCCCCGGCGCTGAAGACCACCGACGGCCGCGAGAATCCGGCAAGAAGGAGGCGGACACGGCCGGCCTCAGTGCACACTGACCTTCACAGGCAGGCACGGCATCTCGGGGCCCGCTGCGGAGAGGAAGGCGGAGCTGAGGAGCCGGAGGTGCGGGCTGACACTATCCCTGCGGCCCTGCATGACGGCGACGCTGGCGGGAGCCTAAAACGTCAGCGGACAGGTTACCGGGCCACCCTGGGTTGTGGACACGAGCGGCAGGGCCTCGGCTGGTGGAGGGCCCCGGACTGGGAGAGAAGGACTGTGCTCGGCTCGTGACTCAGTGTGGCCCACGTGCTCCCGCCGCGCCGCAGTCTGTGGACACCTTGCACATGCCTGCAGCCCCCTCAGTGGACACATAGACAGCAAGGTTTGCCTTGCCGCCGCGGCCTGTTGGCTTCCCCCCTTCCATACAACGTTGAACAGAAAGTGAAACGTCGGCTAGGGGAAATAGCCCCTTCCTCCAGGCGGGCCGCAAGTTGTATTAAAGAGGCTGGCTGTTGTGAAGGAGGTGGACTCCGTGCCAACCTGTGTGAGCGCGGGTTATTGCTTAGAGACATCCCACATCACATTAGATCCAATTATACCTGTGCGATAGCGACAGGGTGAAATCCGCTGTGGGCCCTCACTGGACTCGGATTACAATTAACTCTGTAAGTCTTGCCAGCTAACCAGCCAAATCTGAGACACAAGTATTTCATCTCAGCATTCAACCCAGTCCTTGCTGCCATCCAGTGTTCCACCATTCGAAGTAACTGATTTCAGGATGAAAACTCTACAAAAATATTTTAATGTTACGCCTGGACGTACGCAGCGGTCCTGGATATCTCACAATTGCAGCGTTTCTATATCTTGAAATGTAAAAAATTATAGCATGGGAGACTGTCCCCACAAGGCATTATAAAACTCTCAAACGGCGCTTGACAGTTACCTTGTCTCCGCATAAGGCAATCTATGAAGTGTCAAGACTCACTATACGGAATCCCCCCCTTGATGACCCCGCGTATGCGATTGCCTAAGCCTCAGGGTACATCGCATCCACCTTAATCTTGCCTATAAAAAGTATGGACAGATTCGTACAGAATATCTAAAGTAAAGGCACACCAGAATCGATGTCTGATGGATGACACTCAGGACCGCGTCTTACTTCCTCTCCCACCAACGCCCACAACAGACACCAGGGGGGAAAATAGCGCAAAGCAAAGCTATCTAAAACAAGCGACAAAAATGTCTTCACCAGCTCCAGGCAGAACTCACACCAGCCTCATATGGGTCACCGCCTCAGAGAGGCACCCACTCTTCGCCAGGCGGACTCCCACCACGCGATAATCGTTGGCTCAGGGGGTCTCTATTATCATCCTACCAGTATTGGACAGGAGAATTGATATTTTTCAGGAGTCGGTCCAATGCGGCTTTGGACCAGATTACTAGCAATGGCCCAACGAATTGTGGAGCTGGAAAACGCGTACGCGTGTCGTGGGAAGAAAGCACAACAAGAATAGAAAGAGGTCTCGGCATCACACCAGCTGCAATTAGGGAGAATCTGCAAAACAATATTGATGATTTTGAAAACCGGAAAGGCGCAATAAACTGCGTTTATAGGCATCACAGAAGATATTGCAGCAGATGCGTTGCCTCCTATTTGACCAAACACTTGGCCTTAGCCCTAGGTCCTGACTCACAAGAGACCGATGATAAGTAGAAAGGGTTCACCGAATGGGGTCAATGAGAGCTAGAGGAGACCAAGTTCCGTTATCGCCACAATGTATTCAGAAACTGGGCAACAGAAAAGGTTCCTCAAGAGCCTACCAGACAGCAGAGTGGGTCTCCAGGCAGGGGAGGATAGACATATTGTATATTTCAGGACTTTTCAATGCAGGTCAATCAAAAAGGAAAGCGTTCCACTGTCTGCAGGCACATTCACGATATGGCGTGCGCTTCCAATCTGCTGTTATCCGATCAAACTTAGAGTGTGGAGAATGGACCAGGTATCCATTTACGAAAAACGGACGGAGGCGACGAGAAGGTTCCTGCCACACGAATTCTAGGAAACTACTGGTTACACCATCACCTTTGACTAGGTGACACCATGTTTTATGCAGGACTTGAGGGGCCAATGTTGGATCTGTTTCGGGACTTTCTCTTTCTGGGAAAGTATATTGGGCTCCTATTCCACTTAGTCAATAACACATGGACTCCTGATCTTATGTGCGCGTCAGATGTTTGCCGCTCTGGAGGTGAGGAAACATGGGTTGGCTGCCGGGGGTGGAGGGAAAACTCCCATCTCTACCCCCCCCCCCCCCCGACCATTTCATTCCCCTCTCCCCCGGCCCCACCCACCACCACCACCCCGGCATCAGAAGGATAAATAGAGTGTAGAATGGATCTGTGGTTCTGGATCTGGGCATATTAGATGCGGGACATGCTCCCTGAAAATGAGGCCCTTTTGACAAATGTATGGGCGTTCAAAGGGGCTATCAAGTTCGCCAAGAGTAGGCCACTGGATTTTTGCAGTCTTTTGTTTGGTTTATGTTAATGCATGCAAGTTAGACATGTGCAAGCTTATTGTCTTTGTTGCTCTAAAAAGTATTGGAGGTTACAAAATTTTCGAAAGTGGGAAACTCCTCCTCCCCAGCTAGATAAGATAGCGCGAGGGCCTCGCTGGGACGCCTTCCTCGAGCTTTTTAATAATGCAAAGGTATCACCAGTTACACCACAATGGCGTGTACAGGGATGAGTGACGACATAATAGAAGGGAAGGTAGGCTGCCCATCTGTCCCACAAAATTAAGTTCTGTCCTGGAATGTAGCGGGCTTGAATGTTCCCAGAGAAAAAGGAGGAAAGTTCTGCACCCACATGAAACGCTTGAGGCAGATGTATTTTTTTACAGGAAACGCATGGCAATAAGTGATAAGTTACTTTCCCAATCAGGGCCCCGTGGCTAGACCCACCGATTTTAGCTAATTACAAGTCAAAATCCAGAGGGTGTCAGCGAATTTATTTCAAAAAAAGGGTTGGTCCAATCCATAGTATGAGCAATACCAGGACCAGATGGTTAGGTTCATATATGTGAGGTGAAGATAGCGGATACCAAATATTAAGTTATTAAATATTTACGCCCCCATGCACAGGAAATTGAGAGTTCTTTTTTGACATTTTGTCACTTCCTACACACCCCGAACATTCTCTAATCTGTATTTTAAGAATGGGTGACTTTATGCGGTACCCAATACTCACTTATGATAGATCAATGGCTTTGTTTAGGGGTTAGAAACCGGCGAGTCTTTCTTTGACGTGAATTATGGCTGAAAATGTCGGTCTTTGGACTACTGGAGAGGTGGCTACCCGACATCGAGATCTATAAGTTCTACTGTGCCGTGATGGCTCATTGCTCCCGCATCAGATCTGCACTGGTGTCTCTTCCTGTATCACCGACCGTGCAGACGCAGGACATACTCCCAATTCGCGATCTCTGATCAGCCCCTATAACAATCTAGATGGGGGGTTGTTAGCTCCTTCCAAGACCACAAGGGTGGAGATTCCAGGATATCATGAGTCAATCAGGACGATTTTAGGGAATTCCTGGGGTAAATTGGGTGCAGTTCTGGAAAAGATAATGTAGGTCACGCTCAGAAGCACCTCTATTATGGTTAACAGCGAAGGCTGTCATGGCGGGGTCACATTTATAAGTTATGAAATATGAACGCAAGAGCCAATAATAAAAAAATTCAGGGAGCTCGTGCCATTTTCAAGTCCCTTCGCCATCTCAAAATAAAATTCTTCCCTAGACCCCTCATTGGATAATCAGAACAAAAATTCGTGGAAGCGCAAACTGCTGCTTAGCAATTTCTACAGGGGAGAAGCTAAAGCTCATTTAAGGATACATGCAAAATAAATTCTACAGATGTGGGAACAGAATGGGTTCGCTCTTTGGCGTAATGCCACCAAAACCATGGCAGACAAGGCCCCCCATATCGCAATAAAATCTTCATCAAAAACGGGAAAAATATTAACGAGCCACAGATATAGAAATGAATTTATCGATTTTTACGAAATCCTGTACAGTGAGGACCCCTTGATGCCCTCTAGTGTCGTCCTTTTAGATTCGTTGAAAATGCCGCATCACGGAGGCACCAGAGGGTGCAGTTAGAGGGCTTAATAACAGAGGAGAGGTTAGCATACAGTGGTGGCCGGGGATTGGCGAAGGGAGAATCTTCAGGGCCAGATGGGGATACTCAGCCGAATTTTTTAAATCCATAGTCGGAGGAAATCACCCCCATACTCACAAAATTGTATACATGACATATATGTGAGATCAGCGGAGTGGACTAATTTCTATGATTCACAGACTCGATATTTCTTTAAAGGCCCCAGAGGGACCCAACCTTACTCGGCCTCTTACAGACCGATATCCTAAGTAAATCAGGACCTATAAATTTCCTAGCGTGAATCATGGCTATACGACCCTGCAAAATCTCCTGCTCTCAAATTATCCATCCCTCTCAAATGGGGTTTATCGCTAACAGGGCATTCTACGAAAAACGTACGTACAGCAAATGGTGGCTATAACACGGGATCAGGGAGGTGGGGCAGCCTATGTTCAATGCTTCTCAGCCTAGATGCTGAGAGGCGTTTGATAAGGTGGTTGGACCTTTCTCAAAACCACTTTGCTGCGTCGTGGGTTTGGGGGCCGCTTTTCTAGCTTTGTCGACCACATAGCAGCTTCCTAGCTTACTTCTTCCTTGCTCATTAACAAAACTTTCGCCGGTTATTGACCTCTTCAGAGGAGCCAAGCAAGGTTGTCCATTATCACCTTTGTTCTTTAACTTGTCTATTGATCCCTGTTGTATCACATATCCCAGTCCCTCTTTACCATGGAATTTCCTTTCCCACTTAGGATAGTCAAAGATCACGGCTTATGCTGATGACCTTCTTTTAATTGATAGCCAACCCTAAACAGAGTTGGCCAGGTACTTGAGCGATGTGATCAGACAAGGGTGCGTTGTCGGGATACACTATCAATGTTGTAAGTGTGAGGGTATGCTTTTTGCAGGGCCCAGCGATCCCGTCGTGGTCTACATCGACACAATTCGATGGTGCAAAACTGACCATTAAATACTGGGGGTGTTGGCTAACCAGAAATGCAGATGCTCTATATAAAATAGATACATGGATGCTATCTGGGTAAGCTCTCAGAAACCATGAAGAAATGGTCCAAGCCTTCCATTATCATTTCAAGGGCGATGTAACCCCCCTAACCCCCCCCCACTCTCCCCCCCCCCCTCATCAAAATGGTGGAATTTCCCTCGCCTATTTACATTTTCAAATGCCCCTATCTATCTGCGCCCTGGGGAGGAGAAATTTCAATGCCCAGTTAGGACACTCCTTTGGGACGAGAAAAGCGCGTATCTCCCTTGTTTATCCTACACCAACGCAAATTCCATGGAGGGTTTGGGTTTCCCCAATTACGCTTATACAATTTTGGCCGCCTTGGTCGGTTCTTGGCTGACAGGATAGCTTTACAGACGTGCGCTGGATCAGTCGAGCCTGCCCACAGATCTCCCTCCTTAACTTTGTTCACCTACCTTTAACAAGATACGCCCAGGATAAAACAAATCATAATGTTAATGCCTATCTGCTGGGACGTGGCGAAAAATCCGCAAAACAAAAGCTTAAACACTCCAGACTATTCCCCGATATATCTCCTTAGTGTCAAACCCCGGATTCTTCAAGAGGGCAAACCTCATTAACATTTTCAAACTTTGGCCCATTCAATGGGCCTGCATACAAATGACGGCATTTCTGTGCACCCGGACACAGTGACAATTACATCTCCCTTTGGGAGCTACAAACAAAATTAACCCGGACATTCCAGTTCCCCTTCTTTAACCACATTGCAAGCGGTGAAGCTATTTTACCTCAGAGTGATGCAAAACATTAAACCCAAGAGAATGCGCAGGATGTGACTTTGAAAACGGGCATTTGCTGTACCCACCTTCGAGAAAAAGCGCATCTCTCTGAAATATACAAATATCTTCATGAGAATGTCAATTTATGATCAATTCTGGCTGTGGCTGGCAAGTGGCAGGCTAGGGATGCTCGCCTGACGCATCAATAATATTGGAGGCAAATACGGGAGCACACAAATATTCTACCGAGCGGCTCCTTGGTATCAGAGATGTTTGTTAAAAACAATACATAATTGACTATTCTTACGCCTTGAAGGCGGACACCGAATGGGGAGTCCACAAACAGACACTAGTTGCTTCATGTGTAGGTCTTCCTCGCAGCGGACCTATACCACTGTCTGTGGAATGCTCCGGTAATTAAGGGGTACTGGGAAAAAGTGATTGATTATTCAAAAAGACACGATACAACCTCTATTTCATACCATGCTTCCTCGAGGCAATATTTAGTTTTGTAGACAGGGAAGAACAAGGAATATCTAGACGTGAGGGGCTGACTGCTTACATATATAGCAGCAGCTGCCCGAAAGGCAATTTTACATAGTATGGCTTACTACCCACGGCTCCGACCTTTTACCTTATCTTGGGACAAAAATCATTTTTTGATGCGCATGGTTTCGGGTGGAGGCTTCTTCACCATAGAGGCGAGGTTAAGGAACTTCTTTTTCTTTGTGGGCCACATTTAAAAACACACTGCCCAGAAGAAACTAGGCGGAGAGTGAGGACAGTGTTTTGAACTGACTCATGGTACCTGGAAAGACAAATGTTGGGAGAACGACCGGTGGATCCAGAAACGATAAGAAAGGACTGAGATGGGATAGATAGTGGTGCAGCAGTAATGGGTCACTCTAAGCCCGCTGCAAAATCACACGAGCGGCCGGAGACATTCTGTAGATGGTGACACAACAGGGCAGTATCGCCGAAGCGGGATAGGAGGAGGGAGGAGGAACCACTCAGACAATACGCCAGTTTGTCAGGAAAATTTTACGTGACTTGGCAGCATGTGTTAGTTATGGATAGTTTCGATTTAGGTTTTGCATAGGAACTGCTTTGTGGTTTAAACTTGTTTGGGTTAGGGTAGATTAAGGGGGAAAAAAAGGTCGGATATATAATGTTCTTCAGAGGAACAACGGTTTGTGAAAATATGTTGATGACAAATGCTAATGTTACAAGAGTGTTAAATCCTGTGCATGTGATAATTTGCTATGTTTTTGAAGATGTTCAATAAAAACAAAGTTTAAAAAAAAAAAAAACGTGTAGAAAAATATAAATAAATAAATAATAAAACTCAAAAATAAATATTTCCTAAAATAATAATTGTGCATACATTACACAAAAAAAAAAAAAAAAACTACACGTATTGGGTATCTACACCACTCTAATAACATGTAGAATTCACCTAACTGGTTATTTAGTGGGAGATGTGAATGGTGTAAAAAATAATTAATAAAAAAAAATAAAACACTCAATTCTGCAGTAATTTATTTGTAAACGTAAACTATGCCCCCAAAAATTCAACTTCTCCCACATAAACAAGTCCTCAGACACCTGGGTCACTTAAAAAGATAAAAAGTTACAAGAAAAGACTGTTGGGACACAAGTAGGCAAAAATTACAAAGCTGGTTGTTAAGGCTTTTTCAGGCCTGGGAATTAAAGGGGTTGTCTCACTCCATTGATTCTTCTTACCTCAGTCCTGTTTTCCTGGATTCATTTTATTTCAGGGGCATTTACTGGCAGTAGGAAAAGCAGGTCTGTAGCTATAGCAAACCTGGAGCGCAGCCTATAGGAGGGATCACACAGGTCGTGTAGCTATAGACGCACCAGCGGATGGCAGCCTACTCAGGAGAGATTTGATCAGTTCATTAGCTATAGTGACCAGTGCTGGCAGCCTATCAGGAGGGACTCACCACAGAGTCTTGTAGTGTATAGCGACCAGCGCTGGCAGCCTATCAGGAGAGATCACACAGGTCTGTAGCTATAGTGACCAGCACTGGCAACCTAGCAGGAGAGATCACACAGGCCTGTAGCTATAGTGACCAGTGCTGGCAGCCTATCAGGAGAGATCACACAGGTCTGTAGCTATAGTGACCAGTGCTGACAGCCTATCAGGAGAGATTGAACAGGTCTGTATTTATAGGAACCAGTGCTGGCAGCCTATCAGGAGAGATCACACAGGTCTGTAGCTATAGCGACCAGTGCTGGCAGCCTATCAGGAGAGATCGGACAGGTCTGTATTTATAGGAACCAGGGCTGGCAGCCTATCAGGAGAGATTGAACAGGTCTGTAGCTATAGTGACCAGTGCTGGCAGCCTATCAGGAGAGATCAAACAGGTCTGTAGCTATAGCAACCAGCGCTGGCAGCCTATCAGGGGAGATAGAACAGGTCTGTAGCTATAGCAACCAGTGCTGGCAGCCTATCAGGGGAGATAGAACAGGTCTGTAGCTATAATGACCAGCGCTGGCAGCCTATCAGGAGAGATAGAACAGGTCTGTAGCTATATCAACCAGTGCTGCCAGCCTATCAGGAGAGATAGAACAGGTCTGTAGCTATAGCAACCAGTGCTGGCAGCCTATCAGGAGAGATCACAGAGGTCTGTAGCTATAGCTACCAGTGCTGACAGCCTATCAGGAAAGATAGAACAGGTCTGTAGCTATAGTGACCAGTGCTGGCAGCCTATCAGGAGAGATAGAACAGGTCTGCAGCTATAGCAACCAGTGCTGCAGCCTATCAGGAGAGATCACACAGGTCTGTAGCTATAGTGACCAGCGCTGGCAGCCTATCAGCAGAGATCACACAGGTCTGTAGCTATAGTGACCAGTGCAGGCAGTCTATCAGGAGAGATCACACAGGTCTGTAGCTATAGTGACCAGTGCTGTCAGCTTATAAGGAGAGATCACAGAGGTCTGTAGCTATAGCAACCAGTGCTGGCAGCCTATCAGGAGAGATCACAGAGGTCTGTAGCTATAGCAACCAGCGCTGGCAGCCTATCAGGAGGACGAACAGGTCTGTAGCTATAGCGCCCTGAGGAGCTGATGCAGCCCATACAAGAGGGGATATCTAGGAATAGGTAGGACACTGTTAATGAACACATATTGCAAAGTGACTTGTTTTTACAAGATCTTTATCATAAAAAGCAGCGATCCCTGTAGTGAGACAACCCCTTTAAGGGGTTGAAAACAGAGGTAGAACTGTCTGTACCAGGTTCATAGATGTCGCTCATGATGTCTAAATAGAAAACATGTATTTTAGTATTGCTCGACACACTAGAATAATGTAATATATATTGGTGCTCGGTGTAAATGAAAACCACAATTACATTATGTATACACCCACACACAGAAAAAGATTGTTTGTCAAATTTACAAAAATTTTATTGACATATTTCTTCCATGTCCAATTTCATGTGTACTCTTTTGAGAGTTTTTTCTTATGGGCGAATCTTTTGATCTGTTTACAGGCGCCTCAATATAGATCCAAACTATGCAGTAAGGTAAGGTTATGGCTGTGTTCTGTATATTATCCATTGACATCATTTTGTGTTTTATTTGTATAGGATAAGATAGGCGTTATACGTCACTTTATATTGTTATTTTGGGATAAGTGAAAAGTTTAATATATTACCGTATATATTTTGTATATATTGGATAAGTGATAAGTTTAATATATTATATAATTCTGTATATATTAGGATAGTGGATATACTGTTTTTCTTTTCTTGGATGTATTATGTTAGTTTTTGGGATTAATTTAGTACGATAATTGGGTTGTTGTTTTTAGATTAGTTTAATTATATGGTTAATGAGATATATTATTTGGTTATAGCGACTTATCTGATGAAGGTCCTATGGGAACCGAAAACGTTAATGAATTTGTCGCTGTATCACATGAAATTGGACATGGAAGAAATATGTCAATAAAATTTTTGTAAATTTGACAAAGAATCTTTTTCTGTGTGCGGGTGTATACATAATGTAAATAGAAAACGTGGGTAGGTGTTATTGCTTGCATGTAAACATATACCATTCTCTTTGTTATAACAGAGAAGCACAGTGGTTCCATAGCATGCCGATTATAGTGACGCTCCAATGATTGTTGCAATACTGTATACTGTTAATAGAAAGCAGTGTCTGACTGGGGTGTCTAGGGCCCCAATTTCATTCTGGGGCCCATCTGTGTAGTTGATTCTGGGGCTCACCCCACAACTGCTGTACATTTCCGTACAAGCCTCTTATACTCTGCCCCTTCCTTTTTGCCTCTTTCTCTCTGCCTCTCCCACAGATTTCTATGAGTTTAAAAGCAGTTTCAGATGCTCAGGGGCCCAATGGGGATTTAACTGTTCGTCTGTGGGCCAGTCAGACCCAGCACAGTGACCCAGGGTTTCAAATAAAATCCCAGCCCTTTATAAGGGTAACTCCATAAAGGCGTAACAATGAATGGCAGCAACCTTGTGACCAGAAGAGACACCGGGTTAACGCGTTTCAAGCACTATTAGGGCATGTCCCCACTGCACGGGTTTTCGGCTGGTTTTTCAGCCGGTTTGCGGTTTTTCAGACCGCCTGAAAAACCGGCCGAAAAGGAGCACAATGGTGCTCTATGGAAAACCTGTGCAGCAGTCCCCACTGCACAGGTTTTGCCGTCAGACGGTTTTGCCGCCGGCAGTCCGGCGGCAAAACATTGTAGAAGCACAATCTTCCGTCCGGTTTCCCGACGGAAAATGTGTTTCTCAATGGGAGAGGGGAGGGCTGTTCTCCGCTCATCGGGCGCAAAACAGGACAAAACGGGCGCAAAACAGGACAAATACCGGCCGGCAAACCGGCCGGTATTTGTCCTGTGCAGTGGGAACGCGCCCTTATACTTATTGTTAGTTGTAACTTTTTACCATTTATGAATTTAGAACTGGATGACATGATGAGGGTTGTGCACTAGAGGGCCTCGTCTCTCCTCTTTCTGACATAATTGAAAATATACGGACAGAACTTGATAACCTAATGAGGTTTAAATAAGTTAATACGTTCAATAAATTAACAAGTGGTTTAAATAAATGAATTAACAAGTAAATAAACCAAGTTAATAAAACAAGCCAAGCACATAAAAAGCAATGGATGGATATAAATATACAATTAATCAAAAAAGGGTTGTCCATACTTTGATTCGTCTGTTTTCATTTTTCTTTTTGAATTCGGGAGTGTTATGGTTCTACTGGTGCGTAGAAGCAGGTCTGTAGCTATAGAAAACCGGCTGGCAGTCTATCAGGGGTAAAAAGGTCTGTAGTATAGTGAACAGCGCTGGACCCTTTCAGGGAGATCACCAGGTCGTAGCAAAGAAACCCTGCTGGCAGCCTATCAGGAGAGATCGGCGGGTCTGTAGTAAAAAACCAGTGCCACACCTATCGGAGGGATCAACGGTCTGTAGCTATACGACCGTGCTGGCGTTCAGGAGGACTGAACAGGTCGACTATGACCTGGGGAGTGAGACCCCATACAAGAGGGGATTCTGGAAATAGGTGGACACTGTTAAAACCATTTTAAAAAGTGACTTGTTTTTAAAGATTTTATCAAAAAAGCAGCGACCCCTGTAGGGAAAACCCTTTTTAAAGGGGGTTTAAAAACAGAGGTAGAATTCTGTACCAGGTTCATAAGTCGTCATGATGTCTAAAAGAAAACTTATTTAGTATTGCTCGCACACTAGAAAAATGTATTTATTGGTGTCGGTGTAAATGAAAACCACAATTACATTTGAAAACACCCACACCAAAAAAAAATTGTTTGTCAAATTTACAAAAATTTTTTGACATTTTCTTCCATTCCAATTTCAGTGTACTCTTTTGAGAGTTTTTTTTATGGGCAAATCTTTTGACTTTTTTACGGGGCCCCCTAAAAAAATAAAAAACTATGCGAAGGTAGGTTTATGGCTGTGTTCTGTATTTTTTCCATTGAATTTTTTGTGTTTTTTGTATGGAAAAGATAGGGTTATCTCTTTTTAAATTTTTTTTTGGAAAAAAGTAAAAGTTTAATTAAAACCGTTTTTTTTTGTATATATTGGATAATGTAAGTTTTTATATTTTTAATTCTGTATATATTAGGTAGTGGATATACTTTTTTTTTCTTTTTTGGATGTATTATGTTATTTTTTGGGGGATTAATTTAGTACGATAATTGGTTGTTGTTTTTTAGTTAGTTTAATTATTGGTTAATAGATATTTATTTGGTTAAAGGGCTTATTGATGAAGGGGCCCATGGGAACCGAAAAGTTAAAGAATTTGTCGCTGTACACATGAAAAGGGCATGGGAAAAAATATGTCAATAAAATTTTTGTAAATTTGACAAGAATCTTTTTCTGTGTGGGGTTATACATAATGTAAATAGAAAACGTGGGGAGGTGTATTTCTTGATGTAAACAATACCCTTCTCTTTGTTAAAACAAGAAGCACATGGTTCCATAGCATGCCCATTTTTAGTGACGCTCCAATGATTGTTGCAATAGTTACTTTAATAAAGCATGTTGACTGGGTGTTAGGGCCCCAATTTTTATTCTGGGGGGCCCTCTGTGTGTTGTTTTTGGGGGTCACCCCCCAACTGCTGTACATTTCCCTACAAGCCCTTATACCTGCCCCCCTTTCCCTTTTTTCCTTTTTCTCTGCCTCTCCCCAAAAATTTTTATGATTTTTAAAAACAAATTTCAAATGCTCAGGGGCCCAATGGGATTTTAAATGTTGTCGTGGGCCAGTCAGACCCGCACGTGACCCAGGGTTTTAAATAAAATCCCCCCCTTTATAAGGTAATCCATAAAAGGCGTAACAAGAAGGCAAACCTTTTGACCAGAAGAGACACCGGGGTTAACGCTTTCAAGCACTATTTGGGGATGTCCCCCCCTCACGGGTTTTCGGCCGGTTTTTCAGCCGGTTTTCGGTTTTTTTAGCCGCCTGAAAAACCGGCCGGAAAAGGAGCACAAGGTGCTCTATGGAAAACCTGTGCGCTCCCCACTCCCCAAGGTTTTCCCGGGGACGGTTTTGCCGCGCGGCCCCGGCGCAAAACATTGTAGAAGCAAAATCTTCCGCCCGGTTTCCCGACGGAAAAAAGGTTTCTAAATGGGAGAGGGGAGGGCTGTTCTCCGCTCATGGGGCGCAAAACAGGACAAAACGGGCGCAAAACGGGACAAATACCGGCCGGCAAAACGGCCGGTTTTGTCCTTGCAGGGGGAACCCCCCCCAATACTTATTGTTAGTTGTAATTTTTTTCCAATTTTTGAATTTAAATGGATGGGACATGATGAGGGTTGTGCACTAGAGGGCCTCTTCCCCTCTTTCTGAATAATTGAAAATATAGGGACAGAACTTGAAAACCTAATGAGGTTTAAAAAAGTTAATCGTTCAATAAATTAACAAGTGGTTTAAAAAAAATAAATTAACAATAAAAAAACCAAATTAATAAAACAACCCAACCATAAAAGCAATGGAGGGAAAAAATATCAATTAATCTTAAAGGGGTTTCTCACTACATTGATTCGTCCTTTTTTCTAGTTTTCTTTTTAAATTTCGGGGAGTTTTTTATGGCTTCTACTAGGCGCAGTAGAACCCGGGTCTGTAGCTATAGAAACCAGTGCGGGCAGTTATCAGGGGAGATCAAAAGGTCTGTAGCATAGTGAACAGCGCGGGCAGCCTTTCAGAGAGATCCCACAGGTCGTAGTATACAACCAGCTGGCAGCCATCAGGAGAGAGGGAATTTTGTAGTAAGAAACCATGCTCACACCCTATCGGAGTACACAGGTCTGTGCTATAGCGCCCAGTGCTGGCAGCCTTCAGGAAGACTAAAAACAGGGCTGTAGTATAGCGCCGAGGAGTATGCAGCCCAAACAAGGGGGGAACTAGGAATGGTGGACACTTTTTAAGAACACTTTTGAAAAGTGACTTTTTTTTTTACAAGATCTTTATCTAAAAAGCAGCATCCTGTAGTGAGAAAACCCCTTTAAGGGTTGAAAACAGAGGTAAAAACTGTCTGTACCAGGTTCTAGAGTCGCTCAGTGTCTAATAAAACATGTATTTTGTTTTGCTCGCACACTAGAATAATGTAATATATTTGGGGTCGGTGTAAAGAAAACCACAATTACATATTTTCACCCACCACAGAAAAAGATTGTTTTTTAAAAATTTCAAAAAATTTTTTTGAATATTTTTTTCCCTGTCCAATTTCATTGTCTCTTTTGAAGTTTTTTCTTATGGGAATTTTTTGATTGTTTACGGCGCCTCAATATGATCCCAAATATGCAGTAAGGTAAGGTTATGGCGTGTTCGTATATTTCCATTGACATCATTTTGGTTTTATTTGTATAGGATGATAGGGGTTTTTACGTCACTTTATATTGTTATTTTGGGGTAAGTGAAAAATTAATATATTAGTATATATTTTGTATATATTGGTAAGTGATAAATTTAAAATTATATAATTCTGTATTTAAAGGATAGGGGATATACTGTTTTTCTTTTCTTGGATGTATTATGTTTTTTTGGGATTAATTTAGTAGATATGGGTTTTGTTTTTTAGATTAGTTTAATTTATGGTTAATGAGATATATTATTTGGTTATAGCGACTTATCTGATGAAGGTCCTATGGGAACCGAAAACGTTAATGAATTTGTCGCTGAAATCACATAAATTGGACATGGAAGAAATATGTCAATAAAATTTTTGTAATTTGAAAAGAATCTTTTCTGTGTGCGGGTGTATACATAATGTAAATAGAAAACGTGGGTAGGTGTTATTGCTTGCATGTAAACATATACCATTCTCTTTGTTATAACAGAGAAGCACAGGGGTTTCCCATAGCATGCCGATTATAGGACGCCCCAAAATGATTGTTGCAATACTGTACTGTTAATAGAAAGCAGTGTCTGACTGGGGTGTCTAGGCCCCAATTTCATTCGGGGGCCCATCTGTGTAGTTGATTCGGGCTCACCCCCACAACTGCTGTACATTTCCGTACAAGCCTCTTATACTCTCCCCCTTCCTTTTTGCCTCTTTCTCTCTGCCTCTCCCACAGATTTCTTGAGTTTAAAAGCAGTTTCAGATGCTCAGGGCCCCAAAGGGGATTAACTGTTCCTCTGTGGGCCAGTCAGACCCAGCACAGGACCCAGGGTTTCAAATAAAATCCCAGCCCTTTATAAGGGTAACTCCATAAAGGCTAACAATGAATGCAGCAACCTTGTGACCAGAAGAGACACCGGTTAACGCGTTTCAAGCACTATTAGGGCATGTCCCCACTGCACGGGTTTTTTGGGGTTTTTCAGCCGGTTTGCGGGTTTTTCAACCGCCTGAAAAACCGGCCGAAAAGGACACAATGGTGCTCTATGGAAAACCTGTGCAGCAGTCCCCATGCAAAAGGTTTTGCCGTCAACGGTTTTTGCCGCCGGGAGTCCGGCGGGAAAAAAATTGTAGAAAACCCCGATCTTCCGTCCGGTTTCCCGACGGAAAATGTGTTTCTCAATGGGAGGGGGGAGGGCTCATCGCGGAGAAAAGCCGCCCCCCCCCGGCCGTGGGGACGGGCGCAAAACAGGACAAATACCGGCCGGCAAACCCCGGTATTTGTCCTGTGCAGTGGGAACGCGCCCTTATACTTATTGTTAGTTTAACTTTTTACCATTTTTAATTTAGAACTGGGTACATGATAGGGTTGTGCACTAAGGGCCTCGTCCCCTCCTCTTTCTGAAAATAATTGAAATTATACGGACAGAACTTGATAACCTGATGAGGTTTAAATAAGTTAATACGTTCAATAAATTAACAAGTGGTTTAAATAAATGAATTAACAAGTAAATAAACCAAGTTAATAAAACAAGCCAAGCACATAAAAAGCAATGGATGGATATAAATATACAATTTAAACATTTAAAGGGGGGCCCTCTCAAAATAAAATTTATTCCTCTCACCCATCCTTTTTTTTAAATTTTTTCCCTTTTGAATTCAGGGAGTGTTTACCCGGCTTTTTTCTAGGCTGCAGTAGAAGCCAGGTCTGTAGCTAAGCAACCATGCGGCAGTCTATCCCGGGGAATCACACAGGCGTAGCTAAAAAGCAACCAGTGCTGGCAGTTCCCATCAGGGGAGATCAAACAGGGCTGTAGCATAGTGAACCCGCGCTGGGAGCCCCTTTTAAAGGGGAAAATTTACACAGGGCGTAGCTAAGCAACCCCTCGGCAGCCCCATCAGGGAAAAACACAAGGTCCCCCAAACTTTGCAACCATGCTGGCAGCCGTCAGGAAGGGTCGGACATGTTCCCGTAGCTATAAACAAAAAACCCTTGGGGTCACAGCCAAACAGGGGGAGATCACACAGGTCCCCGTACTAAAAGCGACCAGTGCCCGGCAAACCCCATCAGAGGGATCAAAACAGGTTTGTACAATTTCAGGGCCGTGCCGGCAGTCCCAAACCCCGGGAATCACAAAAGGGTTCCTTTCCCCGGCCCCTCCCCTTTAAAAGAATTTAGGGCCCCCGGGCATAGCCCCTGCAAATGGGGGCCCCGCCCAAAAAACATAACATAAAACTAAGCCAAGCCTCAAGACCCCCCCCCAAGCACACCCATATTTAACCCCACCAATTAAAAACCCGACACGGCAGCCTGCAGCCTTCAAGACTATTTGGCAGGACAGGGAGCCTTTGGCTCCCTTCTCCACCATGGATTTTAACTGTTTGCATGTTCTAAAAACACACCGTTAAATAAGCAAAGCCAACCATGGGATCCAGGGTATGTATCCTGTATTCCTGGGACATACAACACCCCCTGGTCCCCCATGTTGTGGGGCCCCCCGGCAAAATCCTAGTGGCCCCCAAAGGGGAAAAGAGGTCCGTCTGTACAAAACCCCCAATGGCAGCCTATCATGAGAAATCACACGGTCGTAGCTAAGCGACCCGGGCTGGCAGCCTATCAGAGAATAACAGGTTTGTAGCATGTGCCATGCTGGGAGCCTACAGGGGAGTCACAAGGTGTAGCTAACACCAGTGCGGGAGCCTCAGGGGGATCACACAGGTCTGAGCTAAGCCAAGCTGGGAGCCACGAGAGATCACACAGGTCTGTCTATAGCACCGTGTGGGGCAGCCTATCAGGGGGAGATCCACAGGTTGTGCTAAGCGACCATCTGGGGAGCCTATCAGGAGAGATAAACAGGTTTTTATAAGGACCAGTGCGGCAGCCTATCAGAAAGATCCCAACGGTCTGTAGCTATAGCGACCCTGGGAGCCATCAGGAGAATAAAGGTTTGTGCTATAGGACCCGTGCTGGCAGCCTATCAGGAAGATAAACAGGTTTTTAGCTAAGGACCATGTGGCAGCCCCTCAAAAGAGATCAAAAAGGTCGAGCTTTGCAAAACCCGTGTGGCGCCTACAGGGAGATGAAAGGTCTGTAGTATAGTGACCATGTGGGACCCATCTGAGAGATAGAAAAAAGGGCTGTAGCTATAGGGCCTGCTGGCAGCCTATCAGGAGAGATCACAGAGGCTGTAGCATAGAACCAGCGCTGGCACCCATGGGAGCCCCAAAGGCGTAGCTATAGTGACCCCTGCGACATCCTATCAGGGGAGATCAAAAAAGGTCTGTGCATATTGACCTGAGGGCGATGCAGCCCAACAAGGGGGATATCGGAATAGGTAGGAAACGGTTAATGGACAAATATTGCAAAGTGTCTTATTTTTGCAAGATCTTTAACATAAAAATGAGCAATCCCTGTAAATAATAAATAAATAAATAATAGTAAGTAATAAATGATGAATAACAAAATATATAATAACATTAAAATAAACTCTATGTAGCGCCAACATATTCCGCAGGACTTTACAATGTAGATGGTAGAGTACAGACAAGAAAAGAGAAAAAATTACACAGTAAAAAGTTACTTACAGATCAGACACAAGGTGTGAGGGTCCTGCTCCCAAGAGCTCACAATCTATTATGGTCTATATGTAAATAGATACAAAACAGGTAAAAATTTTGTATGTTTTAAATCATGGATGTTTTGTTGGGCAAATGTTTAGGAACTACAAGTATGGTTTCTGGATGCTCTGATGACTACAGGGGGACATATCATTGGTTCGGATTTTAAAAGTATAGGTAAAGGGATGAACAGTTACAGAGAGGGGTTGGTGCAAGCAGTAATTTCATTCTGGGGCCCCAACAGTAATTCATCGGAGGGACCGGGAATTTTAATTTGGGGACCCCCTGGAATTTTATTTGGGGGACAGTGAATTTTATTTTGGGGCCCCCCAGTAGAATTTTTTTCTGGGGGGCCCCCCAGTGGGGAATTTTTTTCGGGGGGGCCCCCCAGTGGAAATTTTTTTTTGGGACCCTAGTGTAATTTTATTCTGGGGGCCCACCAGTGGAATTTTATTCTAGGGGCCCACCTGTGGATTTTCATTCTGAGGGCCCTCCTTTGGCATTTCATTCTGGGTACCCACCAGTAGAATTTCATTCTGGAGGCCCACCAGTGGAATTTTTATCCCGGGGGGTACCCGTGGGATTTCATGTAAGGGGGGGGCCCACCATTTGGGATTTTATTTGGGGGGCCCCCCAGTGGGATGTTCTGGGGGCGACCTACACTATTGTTTGCCTCCTATACCCGCACTTACTTTTTTTTTTCTCCCAAGGGGATTAGCGTTTAAAAAAGCTGCAGGTCTGCCAGCTCAGGGGGGATCAGGGTTTTTCCGTCCCCGTCAGCAGTCTAAGCCTTTCGCGAGTTTTACATACTTTTCCGAGCCCTTTTTTTTGGGGTAAAAAAAACCCCCAAAACAGAAGTGTGATTGATATTCAGGAGATCATTTTGGATTATTTTAGATGATAGTTATGTTAAATATTGTTAGAGTTGTATGTGGTAATGAAATGTTATAGTCTTCTCATAATTTCGTACCTTAAATATTCTACTCTCTTTCTGAGTTAGTTTTGCAGCTTTTGTAACCACTTCATTAAAGTTCTTAGGATATTCTTTCTCTAGAATTTTTGTGTTATTTTTAGTGCTTACTTACAGTAGCTAACGTCTATAGTACAATTATTCCCTATCCTCTGATATTGGCTTTATCGGATATTCCTCTTCCATTTTGTATAATGGTTACTTTGAAAGTGCAGGTAACCATTAGTGTTTACCCCCTTAAAAAAAAGTTTGGCCACTTACAGTGCCTTGCGAAAGTATTCGGTCCCCTTGAACTTTTCTACCTTTTGTCACATTTCAGGCTTAAAACATAAAGATATAAAATGCTAATTTGTTGGTGAAGAATCAACAACAAGAGGGACACAATTGTGAAGTGGAACAAAATTTATTGGATATTTTAAACTTAAAAAATAAAAAACTGAAAAGTGGGGCGTGCAATATTATTCGGCCCCTTTGCTTTCAGTGCAGCAAACTGACTCCAGAAGTTCAGTGAGGATCTCTGAATGATCCAATGTTGTCCTAAATGACTGATGATGCTAAATATAATTCACCTGTGTGTAATCAAGTCTCTGTTTAAATGCACCTGCTCTGTGATCGTCTCAGGGTGAGAGCATCATGAAGACCAAGGAACACACCAGGCAGCTCCGTGATACTGTTGTGGAGAAGTTTTAAGCTGGATTCAGATACAAAAAGATTTCCCAAACTTTAAACATCCCAAGGAGCAGTGTGCAAGTGATCATATTGAGATGGAAGGAGAATCAGACCACTGCAAATCAACCAAGACCCGGCCGTCCCTCTAAACTTTCATCTCAAACAAGGAGAAGACTGATCAGAGATGCAGCTAAGAGGCCCATGATCACTCTGGATGAACTGCAGAGATCTACAGCGGAGGTGGGAGAGTCTGTCCATAGGACAACAATCAGTCGCTGCACAAATCTGCCCTTTATGGAAGAGTCAAGAAGAAGCCATTTCTCAAAGATATCCATAAAAAGCCACCTGGGAGACCCCAAACATGTGGGAGAAGGGGCCGCCTGGGAGACCCCAAACACGTGGGGGAACGGGCTCTGCTCAGATGAAACCAAAATCCAACTTTTTGGCAACTTCACAATTGTGTCCCACTTGTTGTTGATTCTTCACCAAAAAATGAACATTTTATATATTTATGTTTGAAACCTGAAATGTGGCAAAAGGTAGAAAAGTTCAAAGAGGCCGAATACTTTCGCAAGGCACTGTATTTTGTCCTTGTCAATGAATGTCAGAATATCCAGGATGTACATGTCATTGTTGTTGATACAAATTGTAAATGGAATTCCCCATTGGTTTCAATTTAGATAATCAAGGAAATGTTGTGCTTGTGAGGATGATTCATCCCATGATTCCCCCCATACGCTGGAATTCATTACCCCAGGACATCAGACTCTCCTCCACTTTCACTAGCATCAAAACCAACCTGAAAGCCACTCTCATCAGGATCCTGTAACCTACAAGAACCCTGCTGTCACTACACCCTCCACAAACAGGTCTGCCCCTCTCCTCCTGTCTCTTTCCTTCCTTCCTTTTAGATTGTAAGCCTTCCTGGGCAGGGTCCTTTCTCTCTCTGTACCACTTGTTATTCATTTATTGTTGCCATTGTACTTTGTTTGGTCTTATGTTATGTATGTAACCTCCCTGGAATGTACAGCGCCCTGGAAGTAATGGCGCTTCAAAATAAATGATAATCATATAAATATGAGATGCTCAATAAAGTGCTTGCAGTAGTTAATAATACAAAGGTAATGGTGGTCAGAAAGAACATGACGTTGTTCGAAGAGACCCATAAGCAGGTTGGCATATGATGGGGCAAATCATGTGCCCATCGCTGTGCCAACCTCTTGATGTTAATCTGTCCTCTCATTTGGAAAAAAAAAATGATTACACAGTATGAACTCAAGACCCTCCAGCAGCTACATTTCATTTCATTATCTGCTGTAATAAATGTATCTTTGTTTATATTCCTTGTAAATTTTTCTAAGTCTTTATAGATAATGAAATGCTAAAGTTTATCATCAGGGCAGAAGTTCGGGCCCTTTTCTAGGAGGTTGGTTTCATGTTCATTGAATGTATATTTTGAAATATTGACAATTTCTACCATAGTAGGAGGCACAGCCAGGACGCCGGGTGGGCAAGAGTAGGCAACTTCCTAGGGTGTTACTACATCCCAGGCAGGAAAGGAGGCGCAAGGAGGTATGGAGTGGGCTGAGTATTCTATTGGGGGACGCTATGCGCTTTATTTGTGCTTTCACCGTGTCCCAGTTCTGGACCAGAGCATAAGACATAATGTAACGGGAGAGATATCACTGCAGCTCTGGATGTGACAAGAGAATAAGATATGATGTAACAGGAGAAATATCACTACAGATCTGGATGTGACTAGAGTATAAGACATAACGTAACAGGAGAGGTCACTGCAGCCCTGGATGTGACTAGAGTATACGATATAATGTAACAGGAGAGATATCACTACAGCTCTGGTTGTGACTAGAGTATAAGACATGACATAACAGAAGAGGTCACTGCAGCTCTGGATGTGACTAGAGTATAAGATGTAATGTAACAGGAGAATTATCACTGCAGCTCTGGATGTGACTAGAATATAAGATGTGATATAACAGTAAAATATATTACAGCAGCTCTGGATGTGAATAGAGCATAAGATGTGATATAACAGTAAAATATATCACTGCAGCTCTGGAAGTGACTAGAGCATAAGACATGATGTAACAGGAGAGATATCACTGCAGCTCTGGATGTGACTAGAGTATGAGACATGACGTAATAGTATAATTATCACTACAGCTCTGTACGACACTAGAGTATAGGACATTATGTAATGGGAGAGATATCACTGCAGCTCTGGGTGTGACTAGAGCAAGGCCGGAACACTCAGTAGGTGATGGAAGGTGACATTTAATCCCAGGCAGAAAAGGGGAAGCAAGGAGGTATGACATTGGCTGAATTTTCCATTGGAGGGGAGCTATGTGCCTTACTTGCCAAGGGCAGCAGAAGAATACCTTATACCAGTCCTGCACAAACAGGAGTTGATCCAGCGTCTTCCATAAGATAAATAGCTTTATTGAAAAGTCGGAGTATAATCACAGAGTGACAATCAGACACTTACGCGTTTCAGGCCCCGTGGGCCCTTAGAAGAAACAACTAGATCAAGATAGAATATTCTATATTTTTTATCAAAAAAATCTTCTACCTCCTCTACGAAGTCTCTGTTTCTATCCAATGGAAATAATTGAGGAATTGATGGGAGAATGGATTGGAGTGTGTGCACTGGGTAATGATGAATTTGTGTAGGTGAGTGTATGGGGTATTGTAGATTCTATTTATGTGAGTAGAGGGCTGGGGGCTGATGCTTGGGGTGAGCAGTATATGGATTCCTTTGAAAGTTTGTGCACTGTAAGATCATCTACTTGTGTTTTTCTTAGTAAATCATTAAATCTATGAAGGGCTGATTGTGTTTCATTCTCTCGATCGTCTTATCCAGGTCGGTCACTCTCTATTATTATTCCTGGTCGCTGGAGGTTGAGACGGCAAAGTTTTCGTAAGTTTTTCACTTTTTTGTATATGTTTCTGCAGAGAGTATTTTTACTGGAAAAGTTGCTCTTGTGGAAAATCCTCCTCTTTATATTACTCGTAATGTTTTGCAGAACTGGAGTGGGGAAGTGTTTCAGGTTCTCTTTTCGGCCTCCTCTTAGTTGATCAATCTTATGTTCTGTGTAACAAACGCTCTGAATTGTGTCCATTTAGCGCATAGAAATATCATAGATAAATATGTATCTATACAAACGTAGGTATAAAATCCACCCTCTTACTGGGTTGGATCTGAAAGGTTAAGTGGAATAAAATGAGACACAAGAGTGAGTGGCAGCGCTCCACATCTCCAAGAGCTTGCCACCCAAAAATATAGAAACCTCAATAGGGTACTGTATGCAACCTCGGACTGCGCCACCGGGGTATCGGTGAATCCCCCGGTGGGCCCCAAGCTCCTGAGGGCTGCAGAGGCAGTGCTGCCGCTCCGTGGGGCCCGAGCGCCGCTGCCCTGTGTCCCGAGCACTGAGAGACAGGGCCCGGGAGTCGGGGACTGAAGTCCCCGACACCCGGAGCTCCGCTGTACACACTGGCAGGCCTACCTGTTATAGGTTATACCTGAGCTTGTGTCTGACCTCTATGTGGTCTCTATATGGCGGTGCTGTAGGTTATACCTGAGCTGGTGTCTGACCTCTATGTGGACTCTATGTGGGGGTGTTGAAGGTTATACCTGAGCTGGTGTCTGACCTCGATGTGGTCTCTATATAGCGGTGTTGTAGGTTATACCTGAGCTGGTGTCTGACCACTATGTGGTCTATATATGGCAGTGTTGTAGGTTATACCTGAGCTGGTGTCTGACCTCTATGTGGCCTCTATATGGCGGTGCTGTAGGTTATACCTGAGCTGGTGTCTGACCTCTATGTGGTCTCTATATGGCAGTGTTGTAGGTTATACCTGAGCTGGTGTCTGACCTCTATGTGCTCTCTATATGGCAGTGTTGTAGGTTATACCTGAGCTGGTGTCTGACCTCTATGTGGTCTCTATATGGTGGTGTTGCAGGTTATACCTGAGCTGGTGTCTGACCTCTATGAAGTCTCTATATAGCTGTGTTGTAGGTTATACCTGAGCTGGTGTCTGACCTGTATGTGGTCTCTATATGGAGGTGTTGTAGGTCATACCTGAGCTAGTGTCTGACCTCTATGTGCTCTCCATATGGAGTTGTTGTAGGTTGTACCTGAGCTGGTGTCTGGCCTCTATGTGGTCTCTATATGATGGTGTTGTAAGATATACCTTAGCTGGTGTCTGACCACTATGTGGTCTATATATGGCAGTGTTGTAGGTTATACCTGAGCTGGTGTCTGACCTCTATGTGGTCTCTATATGGCGGGGGTGTAGGTTATACCTGAGCTGCTGTCTGACCTCTATGTGGTCTCCATATGGTGGTGTTGTAGGTTATACCTGAGCTGGTGTCTGACCTCTATGTGGTCTCTATATGGCGGTGTTGTAGGTTATATCTGAGCTGGTGTCTGACCTCTATGTGGTCTCTATATGGCGGGGGGGTAGGGTTATACTGAGCTGCTGTCTGACCTCTATGTGGTCTCCACATGGTGGTGTTGTAGGTTATACCTGAGCTGGTGTCTGACCTCTATGTGTTCTCTATATGGCAGTGTTGTAGGTTATACCTGAGCTGGTGTCTGACCTCTATGTGGTCTCTATATGGCGGTGTTGTAGGTTATACCTGAGCTGGTGTCTGACCTCTATGTGGTCTCTATATGGTGGTATTGTAGGTTATACCTGAGCTGGTGTCTGACCTCTATGTGGTCTCTATATGGTGGTATTGTAGGTTATACCTGAGCTGGTGTCTGACCTCTATGTGGTCTCTATATGGCGGTGTTGTAGGTTATACCTGAGCTGGTGTCTGACCTCTATGTGGTCTCTATATGGCGGTGTTGTAGGTTATACCTGAGCTGGTGTCTGATCACTATGTTGTCTCTGTATGTCGGTCTCTATTTACTTTCCCACATAAAAGATGCTTTTTGAGCTTTAAACTCCTGAATAACCCCTTTAAGTTTTATATACATACGAGGGGTCCTTTGTTTAAATGTGAATATATTGACTCCCTTGTTGTGCATCAAACATTTTGTTATGAATAATGTCTATAGCTTCCCTTTCAGTCAAATCCAATCCATTAAAGCCTCGACTGGGGATTTAAACCAGGTCAGAATCTATTCTGCAATAACTTATATAAAATGGGCTGGAACTGTACCAAAAATGTGAATACCAGGAAAATCCATTAGTTATCAATTCTATGTGGTAAGACTCATGGGAGAGGGCGTTTTATTTATCCAAATGGATTGTGCTATCTGGTGTGGATACGGCTACTCATCAAACTTCAGCAGCTGAACTATAGACATAGAGTAGGTTGCAAAAGTCTTCCTCCCCTTGAACTGTTCCTCATGTTTAAACATTACAGCCATAAAATTAAATATATTTTCTTGATATTTTTTGTGATTGAGCGACACAAAGTAGCAAGTGTTTGTAAAGTGAAAATAAAATGATTCGTGTTTTTCCAATTCTTTTTCAAATATAAAAAGAAACTGAAAAGTTTTTGATGCATTTGTATTCAGCCCCTTGTACTCTGATTCCCTTAAATAAAATACTGTATGAACAATTAGTAGTCACTTCATTATTAAATAGAACCCATCTGACTGTAATTTATTCTCAGTAAAACCACAGCTGTTTTGTGAAGGCCTCTGAGGCTTGTTAGAGAACATTACTGAACAAACAGCATCATGAAAACCAAGGAACTCACCAGACAGCTCAGGGATAAAGTTGTAGCAAAGTATATTGCAGGGTTAGGTTTTAAAATTCTCAGTATAGCTACAGCTGCCTAATGAAAGCCTTCAAGGTTTGTTACAGAACATTAGTGAACAAATCGCATCATGAAAACCAAGGAACAAACCAGACAGTTCAGGGATAGAGTTGTAGAAAACTATATTGTATGGTTAGGTTTTAAAATTCTCAGTAAAACTACAGCTTTTTAGTGAAGGCCTCTGAGTTTTGTTATAGAACATTAGTGAACAAACGGCATTATGAAAACCAAGGAACTTACCAGTCAGCTCATGGATAGAGTTGTGGCAAAGTGTATTGCAGGGTTAGGTTTTTAAAAAAAAAATTAAAAAAAAACAAGCTCTTAACATTTCATGCAGCACTGTTTAATCATTATCCGTAAATGCAAGAAGTATGGTAAAACTGCTAACCTACCAAGACATGGCCAACCACTGTCCACAAGCATATGCATCACTAGAGAAGGGCTGCAGAAATCTACAGCCACAGATTCTGTCCACAGCATGATTACTGGTTTTGTCCTCCACAAATCTGGCCTTAATGAAGGAGCATCAAGAAAAAAAAACTTCTATGTGCTTGTACACCTGTGTACACTGGTGTCTACCACTATATGGTCACTGTATGGAGGTAATATACAGTCTGAAAAGCTATGTACACGGTAGTTTAACCACTATATGGTCACTGTATGGAGGTAAATCAGTCTGAAAGAGCCTGTGAAACCTGGTACCTAACCACCATAATTGTTACTGTATTGAGGTAATATACAGTCTCAGAGCCTTTGTACACTGGTGTCTTCCACAATATGGGTCAGCTGGTGATGGGCGTAATATAAGCGGATTGCCGACCTGTGTATCTGTTGTGTTACCGATTTAATTATGGTTGTAATAATATAGTCTGCAGAGCCGGGTGTACACGGGAAATTTTTACACTAGCAAGTGTCATTTTCAAATGGATATGGATAATATCAGTCTGCAGAGCCTATGTACACTGGGATTTTACCACTATATGGTCACTGTATGGTTGGAATATACAGTCTGCAGAGTCTGTGAACACTGCTGTCTCCCCACTATATGGTCACGGGTATGGAGGAAATATTACAGTCCGCAGAGCCTGTGTACACTGGTGTCTACCACTATATGGTCACTGTATGGAGGTAATATTGGAGGAAAATTTTACAATCTGCAGACCCTTTGTGTACACTGGTGTCTACCACTATATGGTCACTGTTAGAGATAATATACAATCTGCAGAGCCTGTGTACACTGGGATTACCACTAATATGGTCACTGTAATGGTGGTAATATACATCTGCAGAGTCTGTGTAACACTGGTGTCTACCACTACAAGGTCACTGTTATGGAGGTAATATACAGTCTGCAGAGCCTGTGTTACACTGCTGTCTACCACTATAATGGTCACTGTATGGAGGAAATATACAGTCCCAGAGCCTGTGTACCTTGGTGACTAACCACTTTTATGGTCACTGTATGGAGGTAAAATGGAGGTAATATACAATCTGCAGAGCCTGTGTACACTGGTGTCTACACCACTATATGGTCACTGTATGGAGATAATAAAAACAGTTCTGCAGAGCCTGTGTACACGGGTTTGTCTAGCCACTATATGGTTATTTAAAATGGTGGCAATATACAGTCTGCAGAGCCTGGTACACTGTTTGACTACCACATATATGGTCACTTATGGATTAATATACAGTCTCCCAGAGCCTTGTCATTTGGTGTCTACCACTATATGGTTTACTGTATGGGGTAATATATAGTTTGCAAGCCATTGTACACTGATAGATACCACTATTATGGGTCACTGTATGAAGGTAATATACAGTCTGCAGAGCCAGTTGTACACTGGTGAAACCACTATTTTGGGTCACTGTAATGGAGGTAATTATACGGGCTGCAGAGCCTGTGTACACTGGGGGTCTACCACTAATATGGTCACTGTATGGAGGTAATATACAGTCTGCAGAGCCTATGTACACTTGGAAATCTAACCACTATAATGGTCACTGTATGAAGGTAATATACAGTCTCCCAGAGCCTGTGTACACTGGTGTTCAAACCACTTTTATGGTCACGGTATGGATGGTAATATACAGTCTGCAGAGCCTTTTGTACACTGCTGTCTTCCCACTATATGGTCACTGTTATGGAGGAAAAAATACAGTCCGCAGAGCCTGTGTACACTGCTGTCTACCACTATATGGTCACTGTTATGAAGGTAATATACAGTCCGCAGAGCCTGTGTACACTGGTGTCTACACTATATGGTCACTGTATGGATGTAATTATACAGTTTTCAGACCCGTGTACACTTGGTGCCCTACCACTTTTATGGTCACTGTATGGAGTAATATACATTTCTGCAGAGCCTGTGTACACTGGTGTCTACCACTAAAATGGTTACTTTTATGGGAGGAAATATACAATCTGCTGAGCTGGGGTACACTGTGTTCTACCACTATATGGTCACTGTAATGGAGGTTAATATACAGTCTGCAGACCCTTTGTTTTACACTGGTGTCTAGCACTATATGGTTACTGTTTTGAGTAATTATACAACTTCCTCTGACCTGGTGCTCTGCGTGTCCACCACAATTTTTGGTCATTTAAAATTATGGCGGTAAATATACAGTCTTAGAGCCTAGTTGTGCACTGGTTTCTACCACTATATTGGTCACTGTATGCGGTAATAATACAGTCTGTAGACCCTTTTGTTACATTTGATGTCTACCACTATATGGTAAAACTGTATGGAGGTAATATACAGTCTGCAGAGCCTGTGTACACTGGTGTCTACCTCTATATGGTTACTGTATGGAGGTAATATACAATCTGCTGAGCCTGTGTGCACTGGTGTCTACCACTATATGGTCACTGTATGGCGGTAATATACAGTCTGTAGAGCCTGTGAAACCCCTGATGTCTACCACTATATGGTCACTGTAATGCAGGTAATATACAGTCTGCAGATCCTGTGTACAATGTTTTCTACCACTATATGGTCACTCTATGGATGTAATATACAGTCTGCAGAGCCTGTGTACACTGGGATCTACCACTAGGGTCACAGTTTGGAAGTATTATTTGGCATTCAAGTAGTAATATTCTTGTTTCTTTTATTGTGGTATTGCAGAACTTTTCTTTAATTAAAAATAACACATATTGAATATTTGCTCCTTGTATACTTGTGTTATTTTGTAACTGTATGATGTTTATAAGGGATTACACTATAATAATTAGATCACAGCTCTCGAACCAGTCTTTTCAGTTTTTTTTTTGAAAATATTTGGAAAAGCGCAAATCATTTTCCTTCCAATTCAGAGATATTTGTTACTTTGTGTCACTCGATCACATAAAATATAAAAAATCCACAAGTTTGTGGCTGTAAAGATTAATAAAGATGAACAGTTTTACAGCTCGAGGTCTAATATTCATTGTCTGCAGCTCATCAGAGCCCCCGTCAGTCCTATCAGTCGGCACAGGGAGACATCCCCACGATTGTGCTGCTGACAGCTGGGATTTTCCTGTTCTTGCTGAGCGGCCCCTGCAGCCGGGAACCCCCCTCCCATCAGTTTCTGGAAGTTTTCGTTGCTAGATAAAGATTTTATAAACACGCCAGTAACTGCACGAAATAGAGACCTGTGTCGGACACCGCTGGGGTCTAACAGGTAAGATGAGCACAGGAGCCCAGATACAGGGCAAGAAAATTAGGGTCCACTGATCAAGGGCAGATAAAGGGAAGGGGTACTGATCACATGGAGCCTAGATACAGGGAAGGGGTCACAGATAACAGGAGCCAAGATAAAGGGACGGGTTAGTGGACTGATCAAGGAGCCTAGATACAGGGGAAGGGGTCACTGATCAAAGGAGCTAGATACAGGGAAGAGGGATGAATCACAGGACGCCTGAGTTTACAGGGAAAGGGGTTTGATGAATCAAGGGCTAAGATCAGGGAGAAGGGGATGACTGATCCAGGAGCCTAGATACAGGGGAATAGGTGTAAGTTGACTATCACGCAGGAGCCCTGATACAGGGAAGGGGTTGCATTGAACAGAGCCTAGATAAGGGAAAGGGGTCACTGATCACAGGAGCCTAGATACTAAGGAAGGCGGTCACTGATCACTGGGAGCTCAGTTACAGGGAAGGGGTCACGCTGATCACAGGAGACCAGATTACAGGGAAAGGGATAGTGATCTGTCACAGGAGCCTGTTACAGGAAAGGGTGTCCACCTGAATCACATGAGCTTAGATACAGGAAGGGGTCACTGATCAACAGGAGCCCAGATCACAGGGAAGGGGGGAATCTGATCACAGGAGCATAAGTTACAGGGAAGGGGTGATGATCACAGGAGCCTAGTTACAGGGAAGGGGTCACTGATCACAGCGAGCCTTAGATTACAGGGAAGGGGTCACTGATCACAGGAAAGCCTAGATACAGGGATGGGGTGACTCTGTACTCCACAGGAGCCTAGATTATAGGCGAAGGGGTCACTGAATCTACAGGAGCCTTAGATTACAGGTAAGGTAGTCACTAGATCCTAGGAACCGAGATACAGGGAACGGGGTCACTTGAACACAGGAGCCTAGATTACAGGGAAGGGGTCATCTGATCAAGGAGCTAGAGTAAGGGGACAGGCGGTCATATGATCAAGGAGCCCAGATACAGAAGGAAGGGGTGGATGATCACAGGAGGCCTAGATAATAGGGAAGGGGTGGACCTGATACAGGAGCCTAGAGACTGGGAAAGGGGTTGAGTGATCACAGGAGCCTAGGATACAGGGAAGGGAGTGTGGACGTGATCCACAGGTGCTAGATATTGGGAAGGGAGTCACTGATCACAGGGAGGAGCCTAGATAAGGGAAAGGGGTGACTGATCACAGGAGCTAGATTACTGTGGAAGGGGTCACTGATCAACAGGAGCTAGATACAGGGAAGGATGTCACTGATCACAGTAGCCTAGATACAGGAAAAGGTGGCTGATCACGGAGCCTAGATACACGGGAAGGGGTCATGATCACAGGAGCTAGAAGATACATTGAAGGGAGGTCATGATTCACAGGATGCCCAGATACAGGGAAGGGGTGATGATTCACAGGAGCCCCAGAAACAGGGAAGAGGTCACTAGATCACTAGGAGCCCTAGATTACAGGGAGGAGGTGAACAGATCACAGGAGCTTGCTACAGGGAGGGGTCACCTGATCACAGGATCTCTAGATAACAGGGAGGGGGTGACTGATCACAGGATGCATGATAGCAGGGAAGGGGTGAATGATCACAGGAGCCTAAATTGCTGCAGGGGAAGGGTCTTGATCATGCTAGTGAAGCTACGATACAAGGGAAAGCGGGTTGACTGTTCAATCGGAGACCTAAGATTCAGGGAAGCGTGTGACTGAACAGGAGCAAGATACAAGGAAGGGGGAGACTGATCACCAGGAGCCTAGATACAGGAATGGGACGTTCAACTGATCACAGGAGCCTCGATACAAGGGAGGGGGTGACTGATCAACAGAGAGCTAGAATACAGGAGAGGACAGGGAGTTGACTGATCACAGGTAGCTAGATTACGGGAAGGGATCACTGACACAGAGTGCTCTAAGACTATCAGGGAAGAAGGGTGTTGTGATGTCACAGTGCAGCCTAGATATAGGGAAGGGTGTGCCTGATCAAAGGAGCCCAGATACAGGGAAGAGGTCAATGACTCACAGTGAATCTAGATCTGTTGCAGGGAACGGGGTCTAGAGAGCACCAAGGCAGCAAGATACAGGGAAGTGGAGATTGATCACAAGAGCCCTGATACAAGGGAAGGGGTGATGATCGAGCAGTGATGCCGAGAAAAGGGAGGGATGTGGACTGATCAAGGAGCCCGGATACAGGGAAGGCGTTAATGATCACAGGTGCCCAGATACAGGGAAGGGGTCATGATCACAGGAGCGTCAGAACAGGGATGGGTGACTGATCCGAGGAGCCTAGATACAGGGAAGGGGTGACTGATCACAGGAGCTCGATATACAGGGGGATAGAATGGGTCACTGATCACAGAGCCTAGATACAGGGTAAAGGGGTCACTGATCTACAGGAGCCTAGATACAGGGAAGGGGTGACTGATCACAGGACCCTAGATCAGGGAAGGGGTACTGTTTCACAGGAGCCTGATACAGGGAAGGGGTCACTGAAAACAGGAGCCTAGAAAAGGGGAAGGGGTATGATCACGGGAAAGCCTAGATACAGGGAAAGGGGTCATGATCCAGGAGCCTAGATACAGGGAAGGGGTGACTGATAAAGGAAATAGATTGTTCGTGAAGGGGTATGATCAAGGAGCTAGATCTGCGGCGGAAAGGGTACTGAGACAGGAGCCCCGATACAGGGGGGGGTGATGATCACAGGACCCCAGATACGGAAAAGGGGTATGATCACAGGAGCCTAGATCAGGAAGGGGGTGTCACTGGGAAATTTTTCACGGGCCCTAGATTGCTGCAGGGAAGGGGTAAATTGATACAGGAGCACAGATCTGCGCAGGGAAGGGGGTTTACGATCACAGGACCCTAGATACGGGGAAAGGGGGGTTGTTCCAGGGTAGATACGGGAAAGGGGGTCATATCAAGGAGCATAAAAAGGGGAAAGGGGGTAAATGTCACAGGAGCCTAATCTGCTGCAGGGAAGGGGTATGTCACCGGAAACAGATCTGCTGCAGGGAAAAAAGGGGTCATGATCACGGACCCCCAAAAGATACAGGGTATTGGGGGAAAACTATCCCAGGACCCCAGTAAGGGAAGGGGTGACTGTCCAGGAGCCAGTACAAGGGAAGGGGTAAATGCCCAAGATGACGGTACAGGGAAGGGGTGGGCTGACACAGGAGCCCTAAAGGAAAGGGGTACGATCACGGGAGCGATAAGGAAGGGGTATGTCACGGGAGCCGATACAGGGAAGGGGTGATGTTCACAGGAGCCAGATCGGGGAAAGGGGACTGATCACAGGAGCCAGTTTAGGGAAGGGGTTGACTGATCACGGGCCTAGATAAAGGGAAGGGGGATGATACAGGAGCCAGATCAGGGAAGGTGACTGTCAAGGAGCTAGTACAGGGAAGGGGGGGGGAAAATTCACAGGACCCCGGAACAGGGAAGGGGTGACTGATCACGACCCCAGATAAGGGGGAAGGGGTATGATCAAGGAGCCGATACAGGAAAGGGGTACTGACAAAAGACAGTCGTCAGGGGGGGGGGTCACTGATACGGAGCCGATCGGAGGGGGGGGTATGTACAGGAGCCTAGATACGGAAAGGGGTCACTGATCACAGAGCCTAAAAAACAGGGAAAGGGGTGATGATACAGGAGCCTAGTACAGGGAAGGGGTTTCCTGATACAAGACCCCAAACGGGAAAGGGTCATGACACGGGGGGCCAGATAAGGGAAGGGGTCACTGAAACAGGAGCCTGATACAGGAAGGGTCATGATACAGGAGCCGATACAGGAAGGGGTCACTGATAAAAGGACCCTAGAAAAAGGGAAGGGTGACTGATAAACAGGACATAGATTGCTCAGGAAAGGGGGTCCTGATACAGGAGCCAGATCGGGGAAGGGGGTATGAAAAGGGCCCCCGATACAAAAAAGGGTACTGATCACAGGGCCCAGATACGGGGAAAGGGGTCACTGATCACAGGAGCCTAGATACAGGGAAGGGGTGACTGATCACAGGAGCCTAGATACAGGGAAGGGTCACTGATCACAGGAGCCCAGATACAGGGAAGGGGTCACTGATCACAGGAGCCGAGATAAAGGAAAGGGGTGACTGATCACAGGAGCCTAGATACAGGGAAGGGGTCACTGATCACAGGAGCCTAGATCTGCTGCAGGGAAGGGGTCACTGATCACAGGAGCCCAGATACAGGGAAGGGGTCACTGATCACAAGAGCCTAGATACAGGGAAGGGTCACTGATCACAAGAGCCTAGATACAGGGAAGGGTCACTGATCACAGGAGCCTAGATCTGCTGCAGGGAAGGGGTCACTGATCACAGGAGCCTAGATACAGGGAAGGGGTGACTGATCACAGGAGCCTAGATACAGGGAAGGGGTGACTGATCACAGGAGCCCAGATACAGGGAAGGGGTGACTGATCACAGGAGTCCAGATACAGGGAAGGGGTCACTGATCACAGGAGCCCAGATACAGGGAAGGGGTGACTGATCACAGGAGCCTAGATACAGGGAAGGGGTCACTGATCACAGGAGCCTAGATACAGGGAAGGGGTGACTGATCACAGGAGCCTAGATACAGGGAAGGGGTGACTGATCACAGGAGCCTAGATACAGGAAAGGGTCACTGATCACAGGAGCCTAGATACAGGGAAGGGGTCACTGATCACAGGAGCCTAGATACAGGGAAGGGGTCACTGATCACAGGAGCCTAGATACAGGGAAGGGGTGACTGATCACAGGAGCCTAGATACAGGGAAGGGGTGACTGATCACAGGAACCAAAAGACTCTCAGTGAAGGGGTCACTGATCACAGGAGCGGAGATCTGCTGCAGGGAAATGGTCACTGATCAAAGGAGCACCGATACAGGGAAGGGGTGACTGATCAAAGGAGCCCAGATACAGGGAAGGGGTCATTGATCACAGGAGCCTAGATCGGGACTGCAAGGATAAGGAGGTGCACTGATCACAGGAGCCTAGATACAGGGAAGGGGTCACTGATCACAGGAGCCTAGATCTGCTGCAGGGAAGGGGTCACTGATCACAGGAGCCCAGATACAGGGAAGGGGTCACTGATCACAGGAGCCTAGATCTGCTGCAGGGAAGGGGTCACTGATCACAGGAGCCTAGATACAGGGAAGGGGTCACTGATCACAGGAGCCTAGATACAGGGAAGGGGTCACTGATCACAGGAGCCCAGATACAGGGAAGGTCATGCACAGGAGCCTAGATACAGGGAAGGGTCACTGATCACAGGAGCCCAGATACAGGGAAGGGGTCACTGATCACAGGAGCCTAGATACAGGGAAGGGGTCACTGATCACAGGAGCCCAGATACAGGGAAGGGGTCACTGATCACAGGAGCCTAGATACAGGGAATGGGGAACTGATCACAGGAGCCAGATACAGGGAGTGGTGACTGATCACAGGCCAATACAGAAGGAGGTCATGATCACAGGAGCCAGATCTGCAGGAAAGGGTCATACTGAGTCACAGGAAGCCCCGATACAGGGAAGGGGTGACTGATCACAGGAGCCCAGATACAGGGAAGGGGTCATTGATCACAGGAGCCTAGATCTGCTGCAGGGAAGGGGTCACTGATCACAGGAACATAGATACAGGGAAGGGGTGACTGATCACAGGAGCCTAGATCTGCTGCAGGGAAGGGGTCACTGATCACAGGAGCCCAGATACAGGGAAGGGGTCACTGATCACAGGAGCCTAGATCTGATGCAGGGAAGGGGTGACTGATCACAGGAGCCTAGATACAGGGAAGGGTCACTGATCACAGGAGCCTAGATACAGGGAAGGGGTGACTGATCACAGGAGCCTAGATACAGGGAAGGGGTGACTGATCACAGGAGCCTAGATACAGGGAAGGGGTGACTGATCACAGGAGCCTAGATACAGGGAAGGGGTCACTGATCACAGGAGCCTAGATACAGGGAAGGGGTCACTGATCACAGGAGCCTAGATACAGGGAAGGGGTCACTGATCACAGGAGCCTAGATACAGGGAAGGGGTGACTGATAACAGGAGCATAGATCTGCTGCAGGGAAGGGGTCACTGATCACAGGAGCCTAGATCTGCTGCAGGGAAAGGGTCACTGAGCACAGGAGCCCCGATACAGGGAAGGGGTGACTGATCACAGGAGCCCAGATACAGGGAAGGGGTCACTGATCACAGGAGCCTAGATCTGCTGCAGGGAAGGGGTCACTGATCACAGGAGCCTAGATACAGGGAAGGGGTGACTGATCACAGGAGCCTAGATCTGCTGCAGGGAAGGGGTCACTGATCACAGGACCCCAGATACAGGGAAGGGGTCACTGATCACAGGAGCCTAGATCTGATGCAGGGAAGGGGTGACTGATCACAGGAGCCTAGATACAGGGAAGTGGTCACTGATCACAGGAGCCTAGATACAGGGAAGGGGTCACTGATCACAGGAGCCTAAATACAGGGAAGGGGTCACTGATCACAGGAGCCTAGATCTGCTGCAGGGAAGGGGTCACTGATCACAGGAACACAGATCTGCTGCAGGGAAGGGGTCACTGATCACAGGAGCCCAGATACAGGGAAGGGGTGACTGATCACAGGAGCCCAGATACAGGGAAGGGGTGACTGATCACAGGAGCCCAGATACAGGGAAGGGGTCACTGATCACAGGAGCCTAGATACAGGGAAGGGGTCACTGATCACAGGAGCCCGTACAGGAAGGTATGTACTGGCTAGCGGGAAGGGGTGACTGATAACAGGAGCATAGATCTGCTGCAGGGAAGGGGTCACTGATCACAGGAGCCTAGATCTGCTGCAGGGAAAGGGTCACTGAGCACAGGAGCCCCGATACAGGGAAGGGGTGACTGATCACAGGAGCCCAGATACAGGGAAGGGGTCATTGATCACAGGAGCCTAGATCTGCTGCAGGGAAGGGGTCACTGATCACAGGAACATAGATACAGGGAAGGGGTGACTGATCACAGGAGCCTAGATCTGCTGCAGGGAAGGGGTCACTGATTACAGGACCCCAGATACAGGGAAGGGGTCACTGATCACAGGAGCCTAGATCTGATGCAGGGAAGGGGTGACTGATCACAGGAGCCTAGATACAGGGAAGGGGTCACTGATCACAGGAGCCTAGATACAGGGAAGGGGTCACTGATCACAGGAGCCTAGATACAGGGAAGGGGTCACTGATCACAGGAGCCTAGATCTGCTGCAGGGAAGGGGTCACTGATCACCGGAACACAGATCTGCTGCAGGGAAGGGGTCACTGATCACAGGAGCCCAGATACAGGGAAGGGGTGACTGATCACAGGAGCCCAGATACAGGGAAGGGGTGACTGATCACAGGAGCCCAGATACAGGGAAGGGGTGACTGATCACAGGAGCCCAGATACAGGGAAGGGGTGACTGATCACAGGAGCCTAGATACAGGGAAGGGGTGACTGATCACAGGAGCCTAGATACAGGGAAGGGGTGACTGATCACAGGAGCCTAGATACATTGAAGGGGTCACTGATCACAGGAGCCCAGATACAGGGAAGGGGTGACTGATCACAGGAGCCCAGATACAGGGAAGAGGTCACTGATCACAGACCAGATACAGAAGGTATGATTGGAGCCAAATACGGGGGGGGTCACTGATCACAGGAGCCTAATACAGGGAAGGGGTACTATACCGGCTAGATCAGGGAAGGGTACTGACCGGGACCAGTCGGAAGGTTGATCACAGAGCAGATACAGGAAGGTTTCCTACAAGACCCAGATACGGAAGGGGTACTGATCACAGGCCCAGATACAGGAGGGAGTCAAGAGAAAAAAGGGCGCCAGATACAGGAAGGGTACTGATCATAGCCTAGTACAGGGAAGGGTACTTAAAGGAGCCTAGATACAGGAGGGTATGATAAGGGCCCAGATCAGGAAGGGTCACTGATCAAGGAGCAATACAGGGAAGGGTACTGAAAAAGAGCCCAATACAAAGGGGACTGATCCAGGAGCCAGATACAGGGAAGGGTAAAATCAAAAACCAGAGGGAGCAAAGACTGACGGGAAGGGGTACGATCACAGACAGATAAGGGAAGGGGTTTCACAGACCTTTTGGAAGGGTACTGAAAGACCAGATACAGGAGGGGGATGATACAGACCCAGATTAGGAAGGGTACTGATACAGACCAGTAAAGGGAATAAGGGTCAAAGGGTATGACACAGGCCAAACAGGAAGGGTATGACAAGAGCCAATTGGGAAGGGTACTGATCCAAGAATTCAGGAAGGGGTACTGATCACGGAGAAAATCTTCAGACCCGTCAGGAGGGTCATGCACAGAGCCCAGAAAAGGAAGGGTATGATCACTGAGCCTGATACAGGAAGGGGGACTATCACAGGAGCCAATACAGGAAGGGTAGTCACAGAGCCTAGATACAGAAGGGGCCCAAACTGATCCAGGGAGGGGGCCCCTCAGGAAGGGTACGATCAAAGTGATAGGAACCTGTCAAGGGAAAACGGGTCATGATCACAGAGCCAGATAAGGGAAGGGGTACTGATACAGAGCAAAACCGGGAAGGGGTACTAAAATCACAGGACCAGATTGGGAGGGTACTGATCACAGAGCCGATAAGGAAGGGTACTGATCCGACCAGATACAGGAAGGGGAAGAACATGGAGCCGATAACAGGAAGGGTGACTGCACAGAGCCAGTACAGGAGGGTACGATCCAGAGCCCAGATCAGGGAAGGTGATGATCACAGGAGCCAGATACAGGGAAGGGTACTGTCACAGGAGCCAGATACAGGAAGGGGTGACTGATCACGGAGCCAGATACAGGGAAGGGTACTGACACAGGAGCCAGATACAGGGAAGGGTCAATGATCACAGGAGCCTAGATACAGGGAAGGGGTCACTGATCACAGGAGCACAGATACAGGGAAGGGTTGACTGATCACAGGAGCCCAGATACAGGGAAGGGGTCACTGATCACAAGAGCCTAGATACAGGGAAGGGTCACTGATCACAAGAGCCTAGATACAGGGAAGGGTCACTGATCACAGGAGCCCAGATACAGGGAAGGGGTCACTGATCACAGGAGCCCAGATACAGGGAAGGGGTCACTGATCACAGGAGCCTAGATACAGGGAAGGGGTGACTGATCACAGGAGCTAGATCTGCTCAGGAAAGGGGTCACTGATCCAGGAGCCTAGACTAAGGGAAGGGTCATGACCAGGAGCCGATACAGGAAGGGGTACTGATCACAGGAGCCCAGAAACAGGGAAGGGTATGATCACAGTAGAGCCTAGATCTGCCGCAGGGAAGGGGTCACTGATCACAGGAGCCCAGATACAGGGAAGGGATCACTGATTACAAGAGCCTAGATACAGGGAAGGGGTCACTGATCACAGGACCCCAGATACATTGAGGGGTCACTGATCACAGGAGCCTAGATCTGCTGCAAGGAAGGGGTGACTGATCACAGGAGCCCAGATACAGGGAAGGGGTCACTGATCACAAGAGCCTAGATACAGGGAAGGGTTGAGTGATCACAGGACCTAATACAGGGAAGGGTACTGATACCAGGAGCCCAGATCCAGGGAAGGGGTCACTGATCACAGGAGCACAGATCTGCTGCAGGGCGGTCACTGATCACAGGAGCCAGATACAGGGAAGGGGTGACTGATCACAGGAGCCAGATACAGGGAAGGGGTACTGATCACAGGAGCCAGATACAGGAAGGGGTGACTGATCACAGAGCCCCCAGATACAGGGAGGGTGACTGATCACGGAGCCTAATACAGGAAGGGTGACTGATCACAGGAGCCTAGATACAGGGAAGGGGTCACTGATAACAGGAGCCTAGATACAGGAAGGGGTACTGATCAAGGAGCCAGATACAGGAAGGGGTACTGATCACAGGAGCCAGTACAGGGAAATGGGTACTGATCACAGGAGCCTAGATACAGGAAGGGGTACTGATACAGGAGCTAGATACAGGGAAGGGTCACTGATCACAAGAGCCTAGATACAGGGAAGGGTCACTGATCACAAGAGCCTAGATACAGGGAAGGGGTATGATCACAGAGCCTATCAGGAATGGTACTGATCACAGGACCAGATCGGAAGGGGTCACTGATCACAGGAGCCTAGATACAGGGAAGGGGTACTATCACAGGAGCCTAGAACAGGGAAGGGGTACTGACACAGGAGCCAGAATACAGGAAGGGGTCACTGATCACAGGAGCCTTGATACAGGGAAGGGGTACTGATCACAGGACCAAGATCCAACAGACCGGAGGGGACTGATCAAGGAGCCAGATCGGGGAAAGACAAAAAAAAGGGGAAAATTTGTACGAAGGCAAAGGGAAGGGTATATCCGGACCCAGAATAAGGGTCTAGCCGGAAATACAGGGAAGGGAGTCACGACCAGTAAGGAAGGGTACTGAAAGCCAGACGGGAAGGGTATACACGAGCCGATAAGGGAAGGGTATGATCAAGGCCGAACAGGAGGGGCCAACAGGCTAATACGGAAAGGGGATACAGGAGCCTAGATCGGGGGAGTCACGAGCCGATCGGAAGGGGAAAAAAGGATGGGAGGGTTATAGGACTTGGGAGGGGGCATATAAGGACCAATAAGGGGGCCCGGACCGACCTGGGGGGTTTTAAAGGGCCGTACAAAGGGAAAGGGAAGGAGGAAGGGGTATGATAAAACAGTAAGGAAGGGTACTGATCACAGGAGCCTAGTTCAGGGAAGGGTTTTGGGCCCAAACAGGAAGGGTCATATCCAGAGCCTAGATCGGGAAGGGTACTGATCACAAGGATAGATACGGGAAGGGCCTGACCGGGCCCGTACAGGAAGGGTATGATCAAGCCGATACGGGAAGGGTGATCACAGAGCCAATACAAGGGGCCAGGGATAAGGAAGGGGTTGACACGGAGCTGATACGGGGGGACCAGGGCCCAGGGAGGGTAGATACAGAGCTAAACGGAAGGGTCATGTCAAGGTAAAACGAGGGGACGATCACGGACCTGTCAGGAAGGGTGTACAGACCAGAACAGGAAGGGTACTGTCCGGAGAGATGAAGGGGTGACTTCCAGGGCCAAAGGGGGGGACTGTAAGGCAATCGGAAGGTCGTCCGGGGCCCAAAGGGAAGGGGTATGATCAAGGAGCTAAAAGGAGGGGCAAAAGCCGAAAAGGAAGGGTCATGAATTACGGGGCCAAAAGGGAAGGGGTATGTAAGGAAAAAAGGAAGGGTATGATCACAGGAGCTAGATAAAGGGGGGACTGATACAGACCAGATGGGAGGGTATGATCACGGACAAAAGGAGGGTCTGATCACAGGGCCTAATCAGGAAGGGCCTATCACCCCAAAGGAGGGCCGACACAGACCCAACAGGGAAGGGGGAAAGGAAAGGAGGCCAATCAGGGAAGGGGAGACACAGAGCCCGATCGGGGGGGGATGACATACAGGAGCCGAACAGGAAGGGGTACGATACAGACGATACGGGGAAGGGGTAGGACAAGGAGCCGATAAAAGGAAGGAAATTACGGGAAGGGGTAAAAAGGGAAAGTGATGATTAAGGGGCTGATAAAAGGGCCGTTAACGGGAAGGGTAGGGGAAAGGGTACTGATAACAATGGATGTGATAAGGCTAGGATGCAGAAGGGGCATTTCAGAGCCTAGAAACAGGGAGGGCACAGCAGGGCGTAACGAAAAGGGTCAATAAAGGGGGAAATAGGGGGGCGAAGAGGACCAAACTGGGGAAGGGGTCTGATCACAGGACCCAGATCAGAAGGGGGGCACTGATCACAGGACCGATACAGGGAAGGGGTCACTGATAAAGGAGCCCTAGATTTCAGGAAGGGTACTGATCAAAGGATGATGTCAGGGAAGGGGTCACTGATAAAAGGGACCGAAGGGGGGGGGAACGATACGGAAGGGATGAAAGGCAAAGAAAGGGCACAAACAAGGGGGCCCCCGAAAAAGGGGGCAAATCAGGACAATAAGGAAGGGGAGATCACGGAGCCCATACAGGAAGGGGTGACTGATCAAGGAGCCAATAAGGGAAGGGTAGTAAGACCAGAACCCAGGGAAGGGGCCCGATCACGGGAGCCAGATCAGGAAGGGGTGACTATACAGGAGCCGATCGGAAGGGTCACTGTCACAGACCAATAAGGAAGGGTACTGATACAGAAGTAAGGGGGTGATGGGACCAGGGGCAGGAGGGGGAATCCAAGGAAACCAGATGGAAGGGTCACTGATCACAGGAGAAGAAGGGGACTGACAGGAGCCCATAACAAAAGGGGGAGTAGGGTAGACAAAAGGGCCGATAACAGGGGGTCCAAAAGGGGAAATGATAAGGAGCAAAGACCAAGATCAGAAGGGGTACTGATCACAGGAGCCTAGATACGAAGGGAGGTTGATAAGCCAGAAAGGAAGGGGTACTGAACAAGGACCCAAAGATACGGGAAAAAGGGGCAGTACAGGAGCCAGATACGGGAAAGGGTACTGACCCGGGGCCCAAAAAGGGGGGGGCTTAAGGCCCAGATCAGGGAAGGGTCGACAAGGCCCCCTTACGGGGAAGGGGTACAAAAAGGGCCCCTTTCAGGGAAGGGTCTTTAAACCA
>JAODAL010013748.1:0-90078 GCA_025379985.1 Phyllomedusa bahiana | reverse complement strand
TTTAACTTGGGTTGCTTCACAATAGGGGTTTGCGATCATTAATACAACCTTATGCATTGTAATACAATGCATTAGGATGTACAAAGATGGCGGTTTTACTACTTCCTGTCTGGGGCCGTAAGTAGTAAAACCTAAAACATGGCAGCGATGGAAGCCTTCACAAGGCTTCCAAATGCCCTGTTCACCAACCGGGACACAGCGATCTCGCTACTGCGCGGCACTGTTTCTCAATGATTTAGACAAAGTGGCGCCTAAGGGGTTAAACAACGCAAGACGGCGCTGTAACCTATGACTGTTAGCTGCAGTTAGCAAACAAAAAAACCTCACCGGCACTGTGACCTACTCATACGTCATATGTCAGTAAGGGGCTAAACCTACACAATCCATCATAGATAAGGGTAACATCCCATTAAACAATTTTAACTTTAAGGAAGGCCTTAATGATTCCGATTTAATGCTACAAATTCTAGTGGGGACCTGGAGATCCTAACCCCTAAATATGTACACTCAGAAACCCAGGGAGGAAGAGGTAGCCAAAGAGACCAACACGTCAAAATGGATTATACAAGATTTACTCCAATTAATGAGAAGACTTGAGTGGCGACCTAAAATGTCAATGGTTTCTAATGCACATGGAGGAGCCCCATCAGGATCTTGAAAATATAAAAGGGCATCATCGGCATAGAGACTGATTTTTTCATGTAGACCATTAGTAATATAACCGGGGATAAGAGGGCTTTGTCGAATTTTAACAGCTAAAGGTTCTATGGCTACAAAAAAAGGAGACGAGAAGGGGCAACCCTGCCGAGTGCCATGGAACAGTGGGAACAGATCCGAGACAATGCCATTAATCCGTACTCAAGCATGTGGATGACTGTATAGTAGCTGCACCCATCTGATCAAATTTGGGCCAAAGCCACATCTCTGAAGCACCACCCACAGATAAACCCATTCAAGCGATTCAAATGCCTTATTTGCATCTAAAGACCACAGGACTCTAGAACCAGCATTGGAATGGGATTTCTGCAGATTCATATATAGGCGACACAGGTTCGTATGGTTACCTGGCATGAATCCTGATTGATCATCATGGATTACAGATAAAATGGCAGAGGCCACAGCACTGTTACTGGCCATGTTCTTAGTGAACTGGTCTAGGGCATTCACAGAAAACCTGGAGCAGTTCTCTACATCATTCCTCATGAAGCGGCTTATTGATCGTGTGCTCCTGTCCATGCTTCCACCCACAGTCTTCACAGAATGCTACATGGCATGCTCCAAAGCCTTGTAGCTTCTAAAGAAAGAACCTCAGCCATGTTTGCAGAGCAAATACTGTCTCTTCATTTATATAAGCGGCTCCTGGGCATCTGACTTTCAGTAGTACAGAAACAACATAGAATGGTTCCTGGGCAAAAGTATCAGCATTGAGAAAGCTTATGTTTATGCAAGTGGCACAATAACATTATCAGAGCAGAAACCAACAGCACCTCTAAACGAGGCCTGGAGAGTAGGGAGCTTCTGCATGTTTACTCAGATAATTACATTACAACCAGTAGATTCTCTATACAGCAGGCACAGCCTCTGACACAGAAACAAAGCTAGTGCAGATGCCTAATAACACTGCTTTTTTCTCCCTCTCCCTTCAATGTTCGTTCCTGTGTCCTGCCATCAGATAAGAAGTGCAAACAACGCAAGCAAGGCCAGGAGCTTGCCAGATCAGCTCCTGGTCTTAGCTAATGTAAATAGTCAGGAAACTAAGGGCATCTAAGTCAGGCTGCAGCTCTCAGAGGCTTCACTTTTTTTAAACACATTTATTTAGAAAAGTGGTTAAATACCCATTTTGGAGGATCCCACGTCAACATTAAATTGTGGCGAAACCCCTTTAAATACAAGAGACAGCACCAGCTCACCCTCAATATGGACTGGTGGCACGGCTCACAGGAACCTGCTGTATCCCAGAGAAGATGAAGATTGTAGCCAGCGATCACTGGCTACATTCTTCATGGCTTACTCTGCTCAGTCCCTGTTAATTATGGCAGTGCAGAGCCTAAATGAAATAGGGTGGTGAGAAACCTCTCTAACACCCTAAAACAGGGTGGTGCTAGAATTCATAACACTACTCAAAGTATATAGCAGCCATATATACTTCATACTATTTGAATATTAATTTGTTATGGAGCTGTGCAGCAGAGAGTATTAACCTCCTTACACTGACATTAAAACTGGATGACCCACTTATTGTATATTTCAGAAAATATAATTTGTGCAAATGGGTCAAATTCATACTCCTTTCGAGTCATATAATGCAGGTATCCACTGGGATATCTTGAACAGTTATTCCAACATATACCTTGATAACACAGGAGTTCAGACAATGTAGCCTCTTTTGGACTGTGTTAAGTCTACTTCAGATTGGTAAACGCGTTCTGTGCTGGATATGTACCTGGGACGTATGGCCTAAAAGTGTGAATAGGGCCAGATTCAGGTGTCTTAAATGCAATATAATGTTTTAGTGACATAACCAATATTAGGCTTAAAGGGGTGTTCTCACCATGCTGTCTCACTGAGCCAGTTTCAGGCTCCCACTTCCTGGTGAGGCTTTAGGTGGTTCTATAGCAGTGATTAACATATTATCTCTGCTATTCCTAACTGAGGTGACATGAGTGCAGGAAGTTTGTAAATTGTAGTGCATAAGGCTTTAAGGTTGTCAATCCATAGATAAACAAACTCCTGTTTTATTGATAACATTCAGCAGGGAGTGACATTACCACAGTCTGACAGTCTTCAAATCAAGAACCATGTATATATATATTTTTTACTACATATGGACAATTAAAACATTTTTTATTAATAAAATAATTTGTTATTGTAGTCCACATTCAGAGACCCATGCCATTTTTTAAAATGTTTCCATTATAAGGGTTTAATTGTTGCAGAACAACTTGTAGTTTTCTTTGGTACCATTTTGGGGTACACACAACTTCCTGTAACCTTTATAAACAACTATGCCGGGACAGTTTCCAATTTTGATTTGCACAGTGTTTACCAATGGGGATAAATAATGTATTAATTTTTCAGTGTAAGTCAATATTGCCTTTTTTTACTAATTAAAACAAGATACTGATACATATTCTTTTCTTACCCATTTTTATTTTCTGACTGTAGATTTTTTTTTTTCATTCTATTGTCTTTTATGGGGGCAGCCTTCCTGCCGGAGTTGCTTTTAACAGCACTTAGAGAGATCCTTTGCAGCAGCTTCATGAACATAGGAGCCTGTGAACCGAGCATGCCTAGAGTTTTCTAGGCATGCTCTGTGACCTGGGAAGAAGCTGTGACTATCTCCCCTTGTGAACGATGGATCCTGTGTTATCTACACACAGTGATGTCACCTTTCAGTGTAATCTTGCCTGTGCCGATAATGCGGAGGCTGCTGAAAAGTTCTCTATAAAATTTCTCTATACTGGTCTACATGGCGACTGTCAATCACCATGCCACAATGCACTGCGCGCATGGTGATATCACCAGACAGCCCGGATTCTTTAGAAAAAGCATCCGGGCTTTCAGGTGGGAGATCAGTGAGCAGCACAGAGCGCTGCTTATTGCACTGATCGCAAGGCAGAGGAGCTCACTCCTCCTGCCTGCAACTTCGCTATCGCAACAGTGAAGGGTTAATCACGATGTGGCATGCGGTTGGATGCGGCATGAGACCAGCAGTAATTTACTGACTGGTCACATGTTAGGATCGTGCCAAGCTCGCTTGTAAGCCCGCACGATCGCCAGGACATACCCATACGACTATTTGCGGGAAACGCACTTCCCCTAGGGTGTATGGGCACTTCCTATGTCGGGAAGAGGTTAAAGGGTTTTTCTCATCAGGATGCTTTACACAGCCAGCTTTTTTCCTGTTCACGGGGTCAAGCAATACAGTCCGCAATTACAATTAAAATGATGATACCAGCAAGTGGGCTGACTACTGTTACTGATGTTCAGTCAGGAACTACTATTTTTATTCAATGCTTAAAAATTAAAAAAAATTAAAATGTGGAAAGGGCCCCCAAAAAAAATGCCACTTTTATTGATGGGAAAAAAAGAACTTAAAATAGAAATGAAATAGGAGCAAATAGTAATTGATTGTTTTTTACGAGTAGTTCAGCTGAATTGTTTTCTCATCAATACTGCACAGCTACCAAATTTTCCTGGGGAAAAGAGAACACGATTTAATCAAATAGTTATTAATTTAAACAAAATGCTTTTAGATAAAAATAAGATAAAATTTCTCCCCCCCAAAATTGAAACCCTCATGCTTTTATAGTTAGTCTAAACTAGGTCATGTACTGGGTATGTGTTTGCTGCCGACTGACCAAAGTGCAGAACCCAAAGGGATTCAAAAGCCTTCACCTCCACAAAGGGATTCGAAATCGAAAGGGCTTAAAAAAAACCCAACATCAGGGGTTTTAAATTAAATTTAAAACTGATTTAAATCCGATTTAATTTCACAATTTTAAATCATAGTCAGAAAGGCTTGATTTTAAATAAAAGTTTCTACCTAAACTAGTTTTTCTTTTTTAAACAGCAATAGATGAGTTTTAGAATATTTTTTTATATTATTTTTTTCTCCCCGTTTAATGGGTTAATCTTCTATTTGGACACCATGTTCTGTTGTACTTGGAGGAGAAAAATAACCTTTGACCTTAAAAACCCAATTTTAAATAGTTTATTCAACTGAAAAATAACAACATTCAGCTAAGTTATTTGCTTAAAATCCATTTTTGTTAATAATTTGGTAAAAAAAAAATATATATTATTTTAAGAAATTAACTGTCACCCAGCCGACACAGAAAAATTAAATACTACTGTCCCTTGTGCCCCCTTGTAGCTCACTTGTCGTCTCTTCATATCATTTTTCTTCTTTGTTCCATTCATAATCGGGAAAAAGAAAAACAAGTTTTCCCTGCTTTTTGGGCCCAAAAACCCGATTTTTTAAATTTAGCCCCAAAGGAAGAGAATATTCTTTCAACGCCTCAGAAGAAGCATGCTGTTAAAAAGTAAAAATCATTACTTGAACAGTCTCTAAAATCCAACCCTTTTAAGTGACTTCCCCCCACCAGTTTACGGGTTTCCCCCTTCCCTTAAAAAATTTCGCAAAAATATTTCTAAAATTGGTTCCCCCTTACCTCTGAATTTTATTAATTTGGGGCATTAAAGGGGTGATTGCTGAATACCCGTCATACCCAATCCCTCTTCCTCACACTTGGGTTTTGACCCCGATTTTGGATATTGACAAGATTTCCAAAAAAAATGAGCTGGAGTCAGTGCTTGTCCCATTGTTTTTTTTTTTTATGCTTGTAATTTAATTTTGTCCATGTGTAGTTCTGTTTTTAAGTGTTCCTCAGTTCCTTCCAAATTTTTCAAAGCTCCGCAATAAAAAGTATTTTTCTGTATTTTTTTTTTTAAACTTGAGAGATGGGTTTCATGAAGCTCAGCATTGTTAAACATTTTCTTAAGCCAATGTTGGGTTTTGGCCGTGACTGCCATCAATTTTTCTAGTTTTTCTTACATGTGTCATCAGAATGGGCCCCAGTTTTTTATATAGCTCAAAACAGCCAAACCACAGAGTTCCTCTAACATCTTGTGGGGGTTTTGTTGGTTCCACCCACCCTTTTCAAGTGTGCAGCAAAATATTATTACGGAAGTTTTTAGCAATTTCAAAACATTAGCCTTTATTTTGGAACATTAAATTCTTTGGCTAAGAGGTGAGAATTTAGCACGCAACCTAGTTTTTAGGCTTCGTTTCCCCTCCCGCCTTTCTAAATCTTTTTCTATCTTGGGATACGTTTGCAGCATTGTCAGGGGACCAAACTGCGTCTAGCTTTAAATTTTTGTTCAATGTCGTTTAGTTTTACTGCCACTTTTTGAAAGATTTGCTGTGTTGCATTTCCTGAGTACAGTTTTTGTGCAAGGAAGACTTTACCTTTTTCTGTTTTTATACAAGCACTACAATGGATCATTGGGGACATTACTCCACCCATCAATATTAGGTTAAAAATTTTACCCCCCAGAGCTTTTGTACATTGCCCCATTTCTCTGTCATACACTTTATCCCGCAGTTTCCCTGCAACATCAGCTCTGTGGGTTTGGGCTGTATCCTGGTCTCAGTGATGAACCCCTATTAAAGAAATGTGGGTTTCGTCAGACGGAAGGGAAAAGTTCGTTGCATAAATAAACTGGGGGAGTTTTTTCTCAAACAACTTTTTTCTAATCGGCTTGTTCTATCACAAACTATCTATGGTGGTTCAGGGGAAAAAGGGTTTTTTTTTTCCTTTTGGGTGACGGTGATTGTGGGTGTGGGGTTGTGAGATGCTGTGCTAAGAAACACTATCCTGGATGGATAAAATCTGAAACTGTGAAAGGATGTGGTGATCTTGGAGGTGGATATTTCCAAACCATGAATTCCCCCTAAACAAAAAAAAAAATCAATGTGTTTTTTTATTGTTTAACAGTTTTGTTATTTTCACAAAAAATCATGCCCCTGCCCAAAAGGAAATATTTGTTTTTCTTTTTCATAACTTACCCAAAAGACAGTAAATGCAGTAATAATAAGAATATAATTTTTCTAACAGACCGTTCAGTCTTTTGAAAAGGTTCAATAAAAAAGTTTACCAACCCGAAGATCCTTGTTCAGAAGTGTTTTTTGGTCATTTTTATCACCGCACCTATTTCCCCATTGGAAACCCACCTTTTTTTTACTTTTAACCGATTTTGGGGAAGGGCTTTTTAAAATATTCCCAAAAATGGGCTCTTTTTCGGCCTGCTGCATTTTAAAAAAAAAGAATGTAATAAACCCCAATCGTACACAAAAAGATCCAGACTTGTTGTCTGGCTATGCTGATATTGTGCTCAAAGTTTTACTTTCATTTCTTGTTGCTTGCCTTCCCCTTTCCCCCACTTGATTCACTTTTTTGTGTTGTGCAGATCTATTCCACCCAAAAATCAGAAAAAATTTTGTCTAACTTCTTGGACTTGGGACTGAAGGGTTGATTCTTATTCATAGGTTTGTAGAAAAATGGGTTAAGGTTTTTTCTCAACTCTGTTCTTTGTAAAATTTTTTGCTGTGAAGAAAAGGTGGGACCCCTGCGGAGTTCAAAATTAGTTTTGAGAATGGTAAGTAAAGCGAGGTCGTGATAAAAATAGGAGAGAAATGCCCACGAATCCTACAGAAACCTCTGGAAGAGATGGCATGTGAATGTTAACTAACAGCCTTTTTTTCTACTGATTTAAAAAAACTCAGCTTTATCCATGATGGAAGAACCTTTGGATGGGAAAATATTTTTTATCAAAAAGCAGTTTATTGAAAAAAATCGATTTTAAAATTAAAAAAAAAACCGATTTTTTTTATTTTTTTTAAAAAAAAAATTGATTTTTTTTTCCACCTGCCATTCATGCAAGCTAGAGAAAAGGCAGCAGCATTGTGGACAAAAGCCGTACACCATCATGCAGTACAAGTAGTACTAACCATAAGAAAAGTCTATACTAGGAACTAATTGGAAAATACATATCCGGAACTGAGGGAGGGAAGGGTGAATCTGAAATAAATGAATTTTTAACTAAAAAGCAACAAAAATATGTAAAAATCTTTTGTTCCCCCGTCAAAAGGGTCCAAGCCCGGCAGAGACAAACAGACCCTAAAAAAAAAATGGTTGGATTATATTTTTCTGAAGTTTTTTTATGCATATAAAATTGGACCACTTTTACCGAAAAGAAAAAATCTCCAAAGTGGTGACTTCATGGTCCCAGCCAGGCCTATGTTTTAGCAAAGGGGCACAGAAAAAAAAATTATTTGCGGGGTTAGAAGAATTGATGGAATTTACAAAAAGTTTTTTTTTTTTTTTTTTTTAAATTTCCATGAAATATCATAAATGTTTTTAAAGCCGTAAAAAATCAAAACACACAAGTGTTAGAAATGTTTTTTAAATTGACAGTGAATTAAGGAAAAATGAAAGCTTACCTGTGTCACCGAGTCATCAAGAAAAACCATCGACATGAGGTACCCCCCCCAAACCTCCTATTAACCCAGCTTGAGATCACCCTCTTCATTTTTTACATAGAAAGGAAAAAATAACGTGTCAGTGTTAACACAAAAATTACAAGATAATGTGCCCAGTTTTTTAAATCTCTACAAGAAAGGGTTTATGAACAGCCTTTAATATGGCAAGAAAATGTCACGACATTTTCAATTTCAAATATTTAAGGGGGCGTCCCACGACAAGTAAATTAAATTGATAATTTTTATTTGGATCTATCGTTTATAATGCTTTTGGGCATGTGGTTTTCAATGGAATTTCATATGGATTTTTAGGTTGGTTTTTTTTTTTTTGTCAGTGTCCCATTTCCCCGATAGGGTTTTGGACGGGGATCCCCCAACAAATGTTGAGAATTTTTGTAAAAAATTAAAATGTTCTAAGTTTTTTTTTTATTTTTTTTTTACTACGAGTATTTCCTATAGAGGTCAATGGTGAAGACTGACTTTTGGTTTTAGATGAGTATTTCAAGTCGGAATGAGCATGTATTCTGATTTGAAATGCTATGTTCACACGGGGGAATTTCGGCCAAAATTACGGCAATCCATAGCTCTCATAGAGAACTATGGATTACACCTTCTCTCCCCGGGCGTACAATACAATTGTACTGCACGCGCGGTGAGATAAGTGACATGTCAATTACTTGCGGCGAATACTCGCCGCGAGTAATGACAGTCTATGGGGCCAGCGGGCTGTCTCCCCCTGCCCTGTATTGCGGGAGAACGTGCGTATCAGCGCGACTCCCAAACACCTGGCGTAATTGAAGGGCGTACTGTAAGCCCCGCAATTACACCGTGTGAACACAGCCTTATACTTTGATGTAAAGTACAAAAATAGGTTTGTGAAAACAAATAAAATGTTAATAGACCTGTGAAATGCCATAGTGTAAATATTAAAGAATGTTATAAAAAATTTCCCTAGAAGCTAATCATACCCTTACTGCAAAGCTACTGTAAATTATTCTTTGATGAATACAAGTTTTACTTTCTTTTCTGAGATGGAAAAAGGGATTATCCATTGAACCAACAACTATCAAAAACCTCAAATGAGCGTTAATTTCCATGTAATGTCTTTTGTTCTAATTTGTGCTTTAAGAAGCCTTCTTTAGATGAGCATGAGCACTTACTGTTTGAAAGCCACTTTGTCTATTATTCTTCTTCCCAAACTCAATCTTAGTGCACACCCATTTCCTCCCTGATGTTAAAAGCTTTGAAAAGCAGGACAAAAGGGATGTGGCTTTCAAGACTACTGTGAAAAAAGTCAAACCCCTTTGGTCACCTCTTTTGAGCTTGACACAGAGCTATTGCCTGCATATGAAGACACAAAGAACTGCTGAGCTTTCAGCGATCAAACAGCTCATGTAGAAAGAAGTCCACAGAAAATGTTAGTGAACGTATAATACAAAACTCTCCCACCAAAACCTCAGACCAGAAACACAACAGCACGATAGACAGTAGAGGCCAAGGTCTATTGTAATTAATTAACCTGTGCATAAACTCATCGTGCAACTTACAGATCCCTATGAACTGTACCACCCAAGGTATCGTTGCGTCTCTTCAAACTCTATATGAAGACTAGACAGGAGAGCAACACTAGAATGATGCTTTAATGGTTTGTTAGTAGGTATATAATTCAGCAACAGGCAGTTCTGGGGCGCACATAAAATCATTTAAGTTTTATTCAGCAATTTGAATAAGATTCCCAACGCACTGTTGTACGCTTACGGATTTCCAACAGTACACCCGCTCCTGAACATAGCAAGGAAGTGATTTTGTTTGTACTACGATGAGTTTGGAATTTCAACTCATCTGCTGAGTAAAACTTAAATTATTTTATATATGCTCCAGAACTGCCTGTTGCTGGATTACATCCATATTTTTAATGTTATACCGGCAACTTGGATCGGAGTCCCTGCATCGGTGCAGTTGGTGTACTTCTGGAACGGTAGGCTGGCTACTGCATAATTTTAATGGTTTGTACATTAAATCAGTGGTCTGGAACCAGAAGCGTTCTAGCTGTTGTGGATGTACAAGTTACAGTATGCCAACTTTCATAAAATACTGGCAATGGTTATTTCCCAGCAACTGAAGACTTTGGAGTTATTGATAAATGATGCCAATGTGCGTAGCACTTCTTACATAGTTACACACTTTGGGACTAGTTCACAAAAAGGGCGCGTTCCCACTGCACAGGACAAATACCAGCCAGTTTGCCGGCCGCCATTTGTCCTGTTTTGCGGCCGGCCCCACCCCCGCGATGAGCGGAGAAAAGCCATCCCCCTTCACATTGAGATGCACAGATTGTGCCATCACAATGTTTTGCGGCCGGACCGCGGGCGGAAAAAACGCCCAACAGAAAACCCGTGCAGTGGGGACTGCTGCACGGGTTTTCCATAGAGCACCATTGTGCTAATTTTCGGCCGGTTTTTCAGGTGGTCTGAAAAACCGCAAACCGGCTAAAAAACCGGCCGAAAACCCTTACAGTGGGGACATGCCCAAAAGAAAATGAGAATATGCCACATCTTAGGTGGACTTGCACACTTCATTTCACCGCAATTACTGAACTTACAATCTAAAGTCAACTACATGTGCTCATTTCCACAACCAGATTAGACTGGGTTCACACACTCCCTTAGCTGAATGTGGACAAACCCACAAACACTCGTGGTGGCCGTAGTAATTAGTAATAGCACAGTTTTAGGGTGCTTTCACACAGTGCAGTTTTGGTGCAGTTTTAACTGCGCTCCAATTAAGCTGCCTTTATTACCAGCAAGCTTCTTTCAGTTGTCTAAATTGTTCAGAAAGGTGCTTCAAGTAAGTAATCAATGACTGTGTTTGAAGTCTTGTGTCTAATTGATTACTCACTTTTCAAACAGTTTAGAGAAGTGAAAGAAGCTTGCTGCTAATAATGCAGTTTAACTTAACGACCGCCCACCGTCTTTTGACGTCGGGCATTTCAGGTTGTTCGTCTGCAGCGACGTCTTTTGGTGTCGCTGCTGACATCGGAGTTTACGGCGCCCAGCGCCGCAGCAGCCCTGTTCCCAGCACAGCTCCCGCAAGCACCGGAGTGCGGGGGAAACCTCCGCTCCCTGTGCTTTAACCCTCTGATTGCCGCAGTTCATCACCGCAGCGCAATCAAAGGGTTTCCATTCTCTGTCGGGTGATCGGGACTCCCGGTGACCTGACAGAGCAAGGGGAACGGCTGCAGAGCCAGCCCTGGGGACCTAGAGTAGCCCCAGAGCTGTCTGTGTAACAAGCCAGTGATCAGAGCAGACTGTGAGCTGCCCTGATCACTGCCTGTGTTAGACTGACACAGATTCCAATGTATTAGATTATATGAATACTAAGTTTGTTAAAAAATATAAAAAAAAAAAAAGAAGGAACAGTTCTCCCTTCATGGGATTTAAAACAAAAAGTGTAAAAAAAATGAAAATAAAAAAAAATATTTAATAAAAAATAATTGTGCATAGATTACAAAAAAAAATAAAATAAAAAAAATTGAAAAAAAAAATTCTGCAGTTACTTATAAGTGAACTTAAACTATTTCCCCATAAAGTACAACTCGTCTTGAATAAAACGAGGCCTCATACAACTGCGTCATTGAAAAAATAAAAAAGTTACAACTGTTGAAACGCAATCAGGCAAAAACTAAAAAATGTTCTGGTCATTAACTACTTTTCAGGCGTTCGGCTTAAGGGGTTAATTGGAGCGCAGTTAAAACTGCACCAAAACTGCGCTGTGTGAAAGCATCTTTATGTGCAAACTCATGCAGGGATTAGTTGCTGCACATGGGCTATGTTTTGTTCACAACCTTACATCCTTAAGACCGTTGATTGTATTAACATATAACAATATTTAAATTGTACCACCAAACTTTATAGCAATTTGCCAACTGCCAGAATAATGAGAGAGAGAAAATTGTAAGGCATCTTTATCACTTTCTGCAAAAGTTTACATACATTAGGATTACTATGCCTTTAAACTATTTGGGACAGCCCATAAGATGTCATGTCTTTGGAAGCTTCTGATCGGTTTATTGGCAACATCTGAGTTAGAGACACATCTGTGGATGTCTTTTAAAGCACACTAGAAACACACTGCTTCTGTGTGTAACATCATGGGAAAGCCTAAAGAAATCATCCAAGATATAAGGAAGAGAATTGTGGACTTGCACAACTCTGGATCATCCTTGGGTGCAATTTCCAGATACCTGAAAGTGCCTCGTTCATCTGTACAAACAATTATACGCATGTACAAACAAGATGCCATCCAGCCATCATACCACTCAGGAAGGAGACTGGTTCTGTATCTCACAGATGAACGTGCTTTGGTTCAACATGTGCATACCAACCCAAGAACAAAAGCAAAAGACCTTGTGAAGATAATGGCGGAAGCTGCCAACATTGTGTCATTATCCACAGTGAAACGATTATTGTGTCATCATGGGCTGAAAGGCAACTCTGCCAGGAAGAAGGAATTACTCCAAAAGAAACATATAAAAGCCGGATTAATGTTTGCAAATGCACACAGAAACAAAGATCTACATTTCTGGAGACATGTCCTGTGGTCTTAAGAAACTAAAATTTAACTGGCCATAATGACCATCTCTACGTTTGAAGGAAAAAGGGAGAAGCAAAGAAGCCTAAGAACATCATCCCAACTGTGAACACATGGGGGGTGGAAGCATCATGTTGTGGAGTCGTTTTGCTGCAGGAGGGACTGGGGCACTTCACAAAACAGATGGCATTATGAGGAAAGAAGAATACGTGGCAATACTGAAGCAACATCTTAAGACATCAGCCAGGAAGTTAAATCTTGGGAGGAAATGGGCCTTCCAAATGGACAATGACCCGAAGCATACTGCCAAACTGGTTACAAAGTGGCTTAAGGATAACCAAGTCAATGTTTTGGAGTGGCCATCACAAAGCCCTGATGTATGGACAAAGCTGAAAAGGCAGGTGCGAACAAGGCAACCTACAAACATGGCTCAGTTACACCAGTTCTGTCAGGAGGAATCGGACAAAATTCTTACCACCTATTGTGAGAAGCTTGTGGAAGGATATTAAAAAATGTTTGACCCATACAGTTTAAGGGCAATGCTACCAAATACTAATGAAATGTATGTAAACTTTTGACTTTGCAGAAACTAATAAAAATGCCTTAAAAATTTCTCTCATTATTCTGGCATTTTACAAATATAAATAATTTTGGTTCCCGATTGACCTAAAACGGGTAAGGTTTTTTTCTGATTTCATGTCAGATAGTGAGAAAAACATGCATGTGTGTCTTTTTATACAGTGTTAACAATGTTAACTTCTGGTTTCAACTGTATATATACACACATACAATTTTTTTTTCCTCAGGGCAGAATATTTACTATAGTGATCTATATGATCCGCAATCACTTATCAATGTTTATATATGTACTGTATGCAAAAAAAAAAAAAAAGAAAGTGAACATCATTCTTATCTTTGCATGGCTTAGTACAGACTATACATACATTTTGGATATCACTAAAGCCTGAGCTATAGAACTGCTCCAGGCATACTTTATAAAAAAATGTTAAGGGAAACATTTTCTCTTTATGTAGCACAGCGAAATAGAATTTTTGAACAAAATAGTAACAAAAAAAACCGTATGTACTATTCTTTAGCATCTTCCATTTTACTCTGAGCTATGCTCGGGAAAGCAGGAAACTATTTAACCCAAGTGAACCAAGTGCACTTAAGTGCAGGGAATGCTGCTGCTCAGTACGCACTGTGTCTCCTTGCAATTGCCGTCTTCAGCCCAGGGTGCCAGGAGGGGCAAAGCATAACATTTACATGTCTTTTTCGGCACTGTATATGTCACACATTAAATGAATCTTAATACCATTAGTCCTAAAATATTTAGCTTCCAATTCTCTAACTATAGCTCACACATTGCACATTTGCCACTCCAGGTTTAAAAGTACACACCGCAGGAAAAAAAATTGGGATTTGTGAACTTACCGCAAAATCCTTTTCTCACTTGGTTCATTGGGTGGGACAGCACCTTGGGTATAGGCCCTTTCCCTAGGAGGCGGACTCTAGGTGGAAACCAAACGTGTTAGCTCTGCCTGGATGCAGTGTATCCGACTCCCGCCTCATCAGTTGGTAGAAACGTCGTAGCAGAAAGGAAAAACCATAGTCCAATCCCAGGGAGACAAAGTCAATGAGAAAAAAAGAATCAGAATAAATGAGGGAGGGATCTGCGTCCCCCAATGAAGCAGACGGGAAAAGGATTTTGCGATAAGTACAAAAATCCAAATTTCTGGTCATTATGGCTGGGGGGACAGAAAACCTTGGGGTGTCCAAAAGCAGTTTTGGAGGGTGGGTTAAAATTAGAAAGAAAAAATTTCACAGCGGTTCAAGTCAGCACACCACTGCCTGAAGTACCTCACTGTCCAGACTGTCGAGGCTAAGGTATGGATTTGGTAGAGTTTAGTAAAAGTATGAACTGGGGCCCAGGTCGCAGCCTTGCAGACCTGTGAAGCTGTAGCTTAATGCCTCATAGCTCAGGAAACATCGACCACTCAAGTGGATTGATCAGTGACCCTGAATGGAAGCGGTTCACACCTATGACCGGTAGGCTTTCAAAATTGCAGACTGGATGGAATTGGCAATGGTGGCCTTAGAGGCCACCAAACCTCTATGTGGGTCCTCCAGGACGACAAAGAGGGAGTCTGAGCGCCTGAAAGATTCAGTGGCCGTGAAATAGATCCGGATGGCCCTGACAACAGCCAATCAATGCAACAACCGCTCTCGAGGATGAGAGGGCAAAGAGAGGGAAGAACTAAGTTATCATTGAGGTGAAATGAGGAAATCACTTTAACGAGAAACTAAGGCACGGGACGTAGGGCACCTTGTCCTTATGAAAACCAAAAAAGAGGATCTGAAAGAAAGAGTTCAGACACTCAACGGATGGAAGTAATGGCCACAAGGAAGGCCATCTTCCAAGAAAGCAAACAGAGGGAAACTTTCCACAACGTTTCAAAGGGAGAAGCTTGCATAGCCTTCACAACAAGATTTAAGTCCCACGGATCGAGAGACCTACGGATAGGAGGGGCAGTGCCAGCGACTCCCTGCACAAAAAAGTCTTGACCTGGGGATGAGAGGCCAAAGTGCGCTGTAACAGAACAGAGGGCCGAGATCTGACCTCTCAAGGGGGCAAAAAAGCAAAGAACCAGCTACTGACTAAAGGAAGGATGCTACTCGTTTGGAAGTACAACTCAATGGATGAAAACCATGCGGTTCGCACCAGGCAAAATAGGCTTTTCAGGTACGAAAATAAATATTGGCAGACTGCGGCTTACGGGTCAGAATCATGTTCTGAATAAGAGTCTGAGAGACCACGAGCTTTTAAAACTGCGGTATCAACAGCCATGCCGTTGAAAGATACTGAGGCAAAGTGCGGAGAAACGGAGGACCTTGGAAAAGGAGTGTCGGCCAACAGGCCAATGAGATCTGCGTACCAAGCCATAACTATAGCGGGAACCTTCCCACACTTGAGGCGCAGAAGCACCCAAGGGAGGAGGGGACCACGAGGTGGAGGAGGGAAATGGCCCATAACGTCAGCTTACCACACCAAGGTGCCGTGTCCTCCAGAAGAGAGCAGGAGCTGCATTTGGAGAAAAACAGAGGTGGTTTGCCCCCTAAGATGATGTCCAAGCTCTGCCCCAGAAAAAGCCTGGGCTACTGAGACCCATCCTACATCCTGGGACGGGGAAGGCATGGCCTATTAGCGGCGCAGGTCCTGGAAAAGCTGCGGCCTAAATTAATAACAGGGATGAGGCCTGCGCTAGACTGCGGCCTCGGAACGCTGCAATGGGTCGCCACAGGGCTGAAAAAAGAACAAGAGAGCACCTGTGGTGAAGAGAGGACTCCAGGAAAAGAAAAGACCACTGTAGCGGTGGGACATGCTGTTCTGTGATTGTACTGCAGCAGTGCTGCCTACAGCCCCGAGAAGGGCGAGTAAAAAATACTACACCCAAATTGGGAGTCAGGGAGTGCAAAATAGAGCACTGCACATAATCGGTGGGGGAGAAAGCAATTAAATTTCACAAACAACACTCCACAAGGGAAGGATGGGAACACTTATCTTTCTGATGTCTTTGGGCGTATGCGGAATCACCCCTTTGGTTCCGCGAAGCCTCAAGTTGGGTTACTGGAATCCAAGAAGAAACCGTGGAGGCAGTAGTGGGGACAGGTGACTGGTGCATAAGAAGAAGTAGACAGCTAAACAACGGTCTGGTTTCCTGACACCCTCAAGGGGATCAATGTCATGTGGCGACCCCTATTACAAGTGAGGAGAAACTCCACAAATAAAACTAAAATTAAAAAAAATGCAGCATACCTCCAGAGCAGCCGCTGCCTCCTATGGACACTAGGCTAAAACGGAGTAGCCTAGCGTCAATAGGAGGGATATAGTCCATCCAGGCGGAGCCAAAACATTGGGTTTTTGCCTAGTGTCAGCTTCTTAGGTGCTGTGTCACCTATCCAAGGTGCTATGTCCCCCAATGATATCGACAAGAAAATTACATTTCCATGTATGCAATGCAGTCTATAGTCGGAATTTACACAAATTACTAAATGATGTATGATGTACGGCATCTGAGAGGAAATCTAAAATATATATAAAACAAAAATTCCAAATTTTTGTTAAAAATGTTTACTCCTCAACATTGAAACTGCAACATCAAGAAAGGAAAGTCATTTAAATTTATTCAGCATTGAGTAAGAGTGCCATACATAGAAATATATGCACTTACACACCTTGGTATACCATAAATGTGGCTAATTATGGCTTTCTGAGGAATGTTATGACACAATAAATAACTCTGGGAAAGCCAATCATCAAGATTGGCTGATGGCAGCTCCAGTGAAATCCCACATGTGCTTAATGGGAGACAAGTCCAAAAATGTTGTAATAAATTGTAGAATGTTTATACCAAACAGGCCACTCAAAGTGGCACAAGCAGCAGGTAAACCGACATTGTCCTGGTGATAAACAGTTCCCTGGACATTTTATTCAATTGGTCGCACCTCTGGTTCAACAATCAAATCAATGTAGCATAGAGCTGTTAGTGTACCTGAAACAAAGACCATAAGGTCCGGCTACCATAATATGTGCAACCCCACAACATAATCCCAGGAGTACGAATGTTGTGACGTTCCCTTATGAAAGCCTCCTCGTGATGTTGTTCACGTGATCTACAGAACAATCTCTGGCTATCACTACATCCGAGACAAATGCGGGACTTAATGGAGGTCTATCATCTCCAGTGATTATAGCTGCCACTGCCATTGCTGTGCACCATGATTGCCTTTGAGAGCTGTAGGACACCTAGCCAAACGTAATGCAAACGTCTTCTGATGGTTGGTGTCGACATGGTTTTCCATATTAATATATATCACAATGGATGTACAGATTGAGAAAGGATAAATTGTTGAGTACCACATTATTTTCTAAACTGACAGATCGAAATAATCTGCTTAGAAGAGATAGTTATTCTCCTTCTGTGTTCAAGGGCATTCCTAAAGGGAAATTTATGAAAGCCCATATGTACGTCCAATGAAGACTATTGTAGACATATGCTGAGGTTAGTAAATAAATATACGTCAAGAGGATATACACGACTGGAGGTGGAAAAAGTGGGACAAGAAGAAGAAACGGAATGATCCCAGTATTGATTTTGTGTCTAACTATAGCAATCACATGAGCTTGATCAAACATTCAGTCTTGAAATTGTTGAAAATTTTAAAGAATGGTCCACAATATGATTATTTACTAATACTCTTAAATTTATAGAAAAAACTATAGGGAGAAAAATAGTAGGCTCTGATATGTAACTACATAAACAAACAATCTAAATTCCTGAACACAATAACCCAAGCCTTGCCTGCCAGAATTGTACTGGTACAATAGAAGGAGATAAAAGTAATCATCCCATAAAGGGTTAACCTATATCTGTAAAAGGATTTTTTACATGCAATATGAATAACGTTATATATTTTCTGAAATGTCCATGCGGAAAATTTTATGTTGGACAAACAACAAGGGCCACCAAAGTTGGAATAAACGCACATAGATTGAAAATCAGATTACTTTAAAACTAAAATGATGCCCGATAAAAAGGGGTAATAAAAAAGGATGGTGAACATGGCCTAAGGAGCATGTATTTCAGCCCGTAATTTGCGGCGTACTGCGCGAATTGCGGGCTGAAATATGGCCTAGTCATTACGGTAATCCACAGTCCTCAGAGAACTATGGATTACGTCTCCTCTACCGCTCGGCGAATCCGCCGGGCGGGGAGATAAGTGACATGTCATTTACTAGTGGCGTATACGCGCCGCTAGTCATGATTGTCTATGGACCGGCCCCCCGCTCCCGCCCACATGGCGTAATTGCGGGGCGTAGTTACGCCCCGCAATTAAGCCATGTGAATATGGCCTTAGGGTCTCAGTGAGGAGTATCAGTGGAATGTCTCTCTCTTAGCACAATATAGTAAGTCCAAGGCTATGGGATGACTGACAGGCTATTGGTACGTTTTTAAAGATGGATATACAAAGTTTGTAGATATTATCTACTTAGGATAACAGGAAAAGCGTTTTCCAAACACAAGGGTGCAGGTATTAGAATCTGCCAAAAGTTTGGCTTGACCCTGTCTACTCCATTGTAATATACGGCAAATGTGTGATGTGAGAAAGATGGTAGATATATTTTATATTCTATCAGATGACATATTATATCCCTGGCGATTGTTTTTAGATGTTATTAGGTTGTAGGTTAGGCTGTTAAACAAATGCAGTTGGAAAGGCTTACCCCAGACGCACAATTTGTTCATCCTCTGCTGCAAAGTATCTTCAGCTTGTATCAGAGCTCCCTGTCGCCAACTGCTTGTCTGTGGCGCCTGAGGTGGAAAGCTCCAGACACACAACAACCGCTTCCTGTATTCAGATAAATATGCAGTCTTGCACAGAGCTGCTGATCGTCCACAGCCAGGACTATATACTTGAAACAGAAGAAAGTGGTTGCTTTGATTCCTGCGGAGATTTAACTTTATTTTCCAAACATATAATGTACAAAAGGTAAAACACCAAGGTACGCTCACATGGCTACACGGTTCTGACCCTTTTTAGTTCTTTGACACAGCACCTTATTGTGCACACCTGGTTCTTTAACCATTTAATGAATCTATAATCAGCTTAAATTCCATCCTACATCATCCTATGGCTGATTCTTCTCCTTGTAGCTGGCGGAAACGTGTAGCCATGTGAGCGTACATTATATGTTTGGAAAATAAAGTTGAATCTCAGCAGGAATTGGAGCAACCACTTTTTTCTGCTACAAGAATGTAGTCCTGGCTGTGGACGTGCAAGATTGCATACTTATCTGAATACAGGAGGTGGTGCTTGTGTGTCTGGAGCTTTCCACCTGAGACGCCACAGACAAGCAGTTGGCGACAAGGAGCTCTGACACAAGCTGAGCAGATTTTGCGGCAGAGGCTAAAAAAAATGTGCGTCTGGGGTAAGCCTTTCAAACTGCATTACCTTTTGTACATTATACGTTTGAAAAATAAAGTTGAATTTTAGCAGGAATTGGAGCAACCACTTTCTTCTGTTTCAAGCGTTTAGGATGTTAGTTTATAAATAGTATTTAATACATATTATATGCCTTCATATATTTAAAGGTGCAATTAGCGCGTTACCAACAGGATTGACATAGGAGGCGTGTGCTCCGGAACGCTGTAGGTGCGTTGCTCAATGCAATGAGAAAGCATCCACATGAAGTCTCGGCTTACAAATGAAACTGGACACTATATTCCTCATGTAATGCTCACAAAGGATTGATTGAACTGCATTGGATACAGGTTATGTTTGGAACAATGTATCATTCAGCATTACTATGTTTTGATACTAAAGTAAGAGTATAAAATGATACCATTTTTGGAAATTACAAAGTGGTGGCGATTAGCTATCAAGGCGGCACCGATTTATATTGAGATTGAATGGCAGACTTATGGGGACCTCGGTACTGCCGCTCGCACATAACCGGTGTTCAATTCATATATGAAGCTGTATGCGATTATTCATATAAGTGGACATGGTTTTCCAGGCTAGGCTGGGGATGTAGCATCCTATTTCACGTGTAACACAGAATGGATCACAATATGCCATGTTTTCAATCAGATCATCTGTCTGTGCAGAGATACGCCACCAAGCAACTCTGTCATTCCAGCCCATCACCATTGTCTCAAACATTGGGATACTGAACAGTGCTGACATCTTGGCCTAGGCATTACAATCTGTCGGAGTGATAAACCAAGGTTTCTAAGTTAAAGGATTCTGGCCCTCTCAGTTTACGACAAATAACGGTAACTGGCATGATGAGACACAGTAGGCAGTGCACAATCATCCTACACTGCTTGATCCAATTTTTGAGATAACACTCTGGCTTTTATTCCCCTGCACATACCACAGATTTGAGCCAGATGTTTGGAAAGTTAATCATTTGCAGATTCTACTGACACTTGCTAATTAGTTAATTTGCAAAATCTTATGGCTTGTCTTTGGCGTCGCAATTTCAGTGTTGAGGAGTGTAAGGGCCCGTTTACAAGGCAATGGAAAAAATATCGGTTGGTTTATCCGAACGGTTTGTGTGCCATTGACATGCACATATTCCGTCCGAAAATCGGGTGGACTGCTGCACGGGTTTTTCATAGAAGCCCGTTGTGCTCGTTTGTGGCCAGTTTTTCAAACGGTCTGCAAAACCGCAAACTGTCTGAAAAACTGGCCGCAAACCTGTGCCTTGGGGGACGTCTTGAGGGTATGTTTTTCAGATCCGTTTTTGGATCCGCTTTTCGGACCCGAAACAGACCCAAAAAACGGATCTAACAATGTGCAGTGTGATTTACATTAGTTTCAATGTAAAACACGCATCGCTGTCCAGACAAGTGATCGCCGATGTGTGTCTTTCCGATGTGTTTTCAGATCTGTTTTAAGAATTGTCGTGTCAATTCTACTTGGGTTTTACACAAGTGAAATCCCCATAGGAAACAATGGAGTGCGTTTTTGGAGCCTGAAAAACGGATCCAAAAACGCAACACACTTTTGGGTAAGTTTTGAATGCGCTTTTTGCATCCGAAAAAACGCATTGGATTAAAATTTGAATGTCTGGGATTTGAAAGAACACACACTGAAAAACGCATGCAAAAACACGTTTTTGGATACGTTTTTTGGATGCAGATTTCAATGCGTTTTTCATGTAATGAAAAACGGATCCAACACGCCGTTTGAACATACCCCAACTCCTCTAATGCCAAAAAATTCTCCCCCCCCCTCTTCATTGTATATAGTAAACTAGTAGACACTAGGCACTGTCAAAATCATTGTGATGCAATATCAACATCTGCTGCAATTTAACAAAGGTAAAAGGAAAACTTATAGAGGAGATATAACAAATATGAGAATATACATTTCACTGTTGTATGTAGTTTCCCAAATTGATATAAAACAGAAAGTAATCAATGATCTCACCATCATAAACAAAATAAGTTGAGTCTTTAAACACCAAGATAGCAGGGACCTCCTTCAGAGTAACATACTAAAAGAACAAAGGAAGAAGATAACAACATGTAATCTAACACAGGCAGATGGCTTTGTTGGCTTGCATAGCCTCAGAATTAGGAGACCCTCAACGGTATTGTACAGCAACTTTACTTTAAAGAGTCAGAAGCAATATATGAACAAAAAATGCTGCTACTGAAAACTTAAAAAAAAAGACTAACATAGGAACCATGCCCCACATGCTAGAGTATAGCAATAATCTAAATTTAATTACATCTGAATTATAGCTCAGTAACACAATAAAATTAATTAATATTTGGAAATATGTAGGGAATATGTGGTGTATGGGGTACTATCAAACAGCCAAACTGGTCAGATTTCAATCGACTATCTAGATCAAAAGTGCCAAATCAGTAGCTCTTGGTCAAGTCACTTACAACTTCATGCCATGTGACTCCCTCTAGGAGTTATTACCCTCTTCACTGGAAATTTACGTCATTACCGACATATCCAATAAATGCTAATTTAGGTGGTATCTTTCTATTGTCAAATCAGAAAATTATTTGCAAATTCTTAACTTTTTTTGTTTCTCTACATTTAATATAGATCAACTCCATTTTCGATTTTAACATGACTATTAACCATTACCAGTTGAACGTAACTGACAAGAAACAAAAGGTTGGGGACATCTGGTCTAGAACAATGTTCCTCAACCCTCGACTCAGCTGTTGGCCGTAATAAAAACTACTTTGCAACTGTGGCACCTGACTATTAATACTAGAGCAAACGTCACATTAGAAGGTTAAATATTAGATTCTTCACATCCACTAATCAATGTGGCTCAACATCATCTGTCATATTTAAAGGCCGGTCTGCAAGTTATGAAATGTTGGTAACCACTGGTCTACATGATTCCTGAATAGAATAAAATGTAATTTAAAAATGCTATATATATAAAAAAAAAAAATAATCTGAACCCATATTGTCATTTAGGCTGGGTACATACCCTGCTTTCCTGAAAATAAGACCGTGTCTTATATTCATCTTTGCTCCTAAAGACGAGCTAAGACTTATTTCTAGGGGATTTCTTATTTTTCCATGAACAAGAACCACATTTATTGTTGAACAAAACATCAATATGTATTAATGTAATTACTGTAGTGATTTCATCACAAACATCAGCATAAGCAGCCAAACTCTGAATTGCATAAAAAAAATGCACTATGTCTTATTTTCAGGGAAACGGGGTACATTTCTGATTTGTAAAATGCACATTTTAGGCACGCTTTATGCACCAAAATATGCATGAAGAGTGTTTCCTATAATACCCAACATAAGTGCATATGGAACGTGTCATTTTGTGTGTTACACGCACATCAATTCTTTGTGCATAATGTATGTTATTGTACAATGGAAAATTAATAGGTATTGCAAAAATTGCACTTAATTATGTATGTATTTTGTTGTCGCTCATTTTTGCTGGGTATTTTGAAGCGCAATGCATCAAAAAAGGCCAGAAAATACAAAAAAATACATAAACAATGAAGTAAACAAGCGTAAAAAAGGACTGAAAAACACAGCTAAAAACATGTATGTTTCCCTAATAAAATAAGCTATTTCACAGTAAAATTTTACATTGTGTGAACTTAGTCTTAGTGCGTTAATATAAATATAATTAGCTCCTAAGTACCAGATATGGACATTTTCCTGTGTGAAAATGTATCTTACAATGTATTGCTTAGCAGAGCTAACAGCATTCTAAACATCTATTACCCAACTGCATATGCATCAATTCCCTAACGTATAACAGCATTTTAATTAGAAGAGCTACTGAAAATAGGAGTTTATTAAATAGCTTTTTGTTAACTCCTTAGTATCCAACTACAGGTTTACTAAATATGAACCTATACCTGTTAGATATTTCATTTATAACTTATTTCAAACACATGATATAACACAAAGTAACCCTTCATATCGGACCCTGGAATGATAGACATTTATTGGCATGTGCAAATAGTAAGATGAGGATGTGTCCCCCACCTTGTTAAAGCAGCATAAAGCTGTTTAATATATTACAATGATATATGCCCATTTGTAAGATCTAAATATAGCTTAAAAACCATCTACTGCCACGTTCATGCTTAATGAACTAATTAAAATTTCTTCTTCGTACACCATGTAAGTAGATCGTTACCTCGGGTAAGACCTCTTCTGAAGCAGAAAAGAAGTATGTATACACAATAAGTTCAGACGCAACTTCAATGAATTTTTCCTGTGAAAAGAAATATTTTCAAATGATGGTAAGCAAGAAAAAAACCTATCCGTATATGAGAATTCCCAATATAAGAATTTAAGGGGAACCTGTCATACTAAACATACTATATGATCTATGGACAGCGTGTTATAGAGCAGGGTCAGCTGAGCTGATTGACACAAAGTTTTATGAGGAAATATTCAGAAGAACTTGTATTTAAATCACTGCCTATTCGGGGTTAATGAATCCAGTAAGTGGTCTTATCAGTGATTGACAGTCATCTCTGTATACATAGTTTTACAAGAAAAGCGGTCAATCATTGATAAGAACGCCTACTGGACTCCTTAACCATGAAGAAGCAGAAGATTAAATAAATAAAATATAACTTCTATAAGATCTTTTTCCATAAAACTACATGTCAATCTGCTCAGCTCTTTCTACTCTATGACATGCCGCATGAAGATCAGATAGCATGCTCAATGCAACAGGTTTCCCTTAAAGGGGTTGTCTCATCTCAAAGTTTCATAGGACGCATGACTGAAATAATGCTGCTTTGCTCTGTCACTTCATGGTCAAGATGTCTGTAATTAGTATATGAGCTCTGTGTATTCAAACTTCTGCAAATTAGATAAATCTCATGCTGTCAGGACCAGGGAAGCTTCGGAGTTAAAGTAAACAGCAGTAATTACTGGCCTTTATCTGAAAGATCAGATAACAAACAAGCTCTCACTGTCTGAAATTGTGAGCTGCCACCAACCTTTGTGATGACCTTACTCCCTGATATCAGATAGAACAAACAGCAGGGGTGTGGGGGAGGAGAGTATACAGGTCACTTGCGGAACCTGAGAGAGCACAGAAGGAGATAAAATCACTTGTAGCTTCTTAACAAAACAAAAAAAACAAAAACAACAAAAAAAAAAAGAACACCACAATATATTTGGAAAATCTATTTAGTGTTCCCAACATGTTAAAAGCTAATCTTTGTAGTGAAACAACCCCTTAAAGTGTACATTCCCATTTTTCAGACAATAGTAGCACTGTTTTAAATGGGTGTAATCATCCTGGTTATGTAGATGGGTAAAGGACAAATAACTAAACCTTCCTTTTTTTTTTTTGCTTCTCTCCTCTATCATATAACCCTATATATCACAGAACTCAGCTTCTCTCCCTTCATCACATCCTGCTCTCAGAGAGGATAGCATAAATCACCTGACAAGTTCCCTTTAACAGGTGTTTTCATCTGAGACACTTCTGACATATCAACCACTTTGTTTAGCCCACATTAGAATATATCCTGTAGATATGGCAGAAACGTCAAAGATGGAAATGACCCTTTAAAAGCAGCAACGTCTGTATAACAGAGGCACTGTGTTACGCACGATACAGGGGCTGAGAGAGTGTGGCATGACAAGATTTCATCTTGAAGTTCCGTCCCTTTTTCAGGGTGTCCTGTGTAGCCTACGTTGGTGACTGATTGTTACTATGATATCACAGCTATAACATCCAAGCACTTTAGAAGCCAGGATGCCCACTTTAGTAGGATCTAACAGCCAGCATACAGAGAAAGTTCCAATTCAGGATATACCCTACATTTGGAATAAGGCAGATATTATTTACTAATCCACTGGAAACGCTTTAGGTTATTTATTTTTTTTATATCTTATTTGTCCCTGGACTCCATCATCTACTTTTTTTCATGGCTACAAAGCTTTTGGGGCCTTTCAGAATACTTTTTAGGCATCAACTACGAGTAAATACTGTACTTTTCAGACCATAAGACGCACTTTCCCCAAAGAAATTTATGGCCGTGTCTCATAGTCCAAATCTAGAGTGTATGGAGTGAGCCATCGCTCTAGATGCGTTTTATTAAAGGGATTTGAACTTTTAGCCACCAATGCCTGTTCTCTGACCGTGTTTGCAAAAGTGCTACTCCTGTGATTGAGTTGTAGTCGAAGGTATACAGTGTCCGAAGCCCAGCACTATGTACCGGGTCTGGGTGCTGCTGGGGCGACGGGGCTGAGCGCTGGCTACCTACCTAAAGAGCATTATAATCCAGAGTCTCCGCTCAGATCCCCAAGGACCAGATCTCGCTCTTCATAGCTATACTGCACTGCATCAGTGTGACCACTGCATGTATAACTAGCACCTGGCATTGGCACATCTGTACATCTGGCACCCTGCAGTATGGCACTGCTAACTCTGTATATCTGGCACTCTGCAGTGTGATACCCCTATACATCAGACACTGGCACCTCTGTACAACTGGCACCTGGGTAGCAACACAATGACATCTCCTATAAGCTGCACTTACTAGAAGCTACAGAAATGCCATTGCACATGTAACTTTGTAATCAAAGCAAGGAAAGCACATATGCCAGCTCACCACTCCTGTAGAGATCCGGGCTGCACGGCTGCACTCTGGGAAGCACCAGTCCAATTGTCAGAGAAAAGGAAGATTGCCAGCAACTCCGGTGGAAAATGCAAAAAAGTCGCCTTTATTCATTAAAAGCAAGTGGAGACATCACAAGCCAAAACATGGTGGCTGCAGACGCTGACGCGTTTCAGGTTTCACATAACCCTTGGTCGTAGCACAACAGCCATATGAACAACACACATTTATATACCATGTAATAACAGAACTCACACAGGTGGCTGGCAATCTTCCTTTTCTCTGACATGTAACTTTGTGCCAGTGCTGCATTGTCATCATCAGTTTATGAGCCAAAATTGTGGTTTTTGTCATTTCAGGTCCCCAAAAAATTGGAATAAAAAGTGATCAAAACATTGCATCTATTCCAAAATGGTAGCAATAAGAACTACACTTCAGCCCACACTTTTTGCTTTAATTGTTTTTTCCTATTCTCCTCCTCTAAAACCTAGGTGCGTCTTATGGTCAGGTGCGTCTTACAGTCCAAGAAGTACAGTACATGGGTATACTTAATCCAAATTTTAATTTTGAGGAAGGAAAATGCATAAAAAAGTAATGGACTTATCAACTGCATTGTGGCACTTCAGGGGTTCAATGGTCAAGAGATTTTTTTTCTCTTTTCCTAAGCAAAGCCACACTGCCACTCCTGATCCTGCACAGTTCTGCCCATACATTCATGGATGATGAGCATATACGATATCATGCAGGAACTACATGCTATTCATAATAGACATGGACATAGTTTTACATTTAGGGGTTAAATGTTTGTTACAATTCTAATTAAAGAAATTTTAGTGTGATGATTCAATCTTCTAAACATGGATATACTAATTATAAAACAACAATAAGAGTTTATCTTCTTTCTATTACTAATATCATGATCAGCGGTCAGACTTTTTTTTAATTAATTATCTGAATGGCAACTGCAATCAGCAGGTTTGACAGGTGAAAATAACACTTTTTTTATTTTGGTTTTACTACCATCATTTTATTTTTTTTTTATGGATTTTGCAAGTTTTATTTTAACACTGGAAATTGCAATGATTTACCTTCAGGGTTGAGTCAACACCGACATACACGAACAGCACGCGGTGACGTTTCTGCACATGCTCAAACATCTGTTGGCTTGGGAGTGGTCGTATTAATGGCCTTCAAACAGACACATGAATAATGTAATATTAATTTTAGAAACTACACAAAACACATTTACTTCCATAATATCAAATTACAACAAAAGGATTATGAATGGACAAGATTATAAGAACTACCACACAAAAAACAAGGAGTCCTGCATAGCTTCTACTAAGTATATGGTGTCTGAAGTCATGTAAGGAACCAAGAGGCTGCAGCATTCACTGTAGAGTGTGGTCACTGCCGATCCAGAGTGGAAGCTCTGGTGGTCACTCTGCTCTTTGTGTACAAGCTGTCAGCGTATGATCAGTGCAGCCCCGTCAGCCACATGTCATGTCATTGGCATCACTGTTCAGTGATGGAAATGGTGATGCAAATGGTATGGCGTGGGATCACTGAAGCCACTGACAGACGGCAGCAGTCACACGCCAACAGCTTATAAACAAAGAAGTTAGCTGTCACAGTGAATTTAAGAGATCAGTACTGTTTTTTGTCTGTATTTTTTTTTTTAAACAACTAATTTAAAATATGTTATACAGTATCTCACAAATCCAGAAAATCACATTGTCTGATTTGGAAAGAATTTATTTGCAAATTATGGTGGAAAATAAGTATTTGGTCACCTACAAACAAGCAAGATTTCTGGCTCTCAACAGACCTGCAACTTCTTCTTTAAGACGCTCCTCTGTCCTCCACTCATTACCTGTAGTAATGGCTCCTGTTTGAAATTGTTATCATTATAAAAGAAACCTGTCCACAACCTCAGTCACACTCCAAACTCCACTATGGTAAAGGCCAAAGAGCTTTTGAAGGACACCAGAAACAAATTGTAGCCCTGCACCAGGCTGGGAACACTGAATCTGCAAGCAGTTTGATGTGAAGAAATCAACCATGAGAGCAATAATTACAAAATAGAAAACATATAAGACCACTGATAATCTCCCTCGATCCGGGGCTCCATGCAAGATCTCACCCTGTGGGGTTAAAATGATCACAAGAACAGTAAACAAAAATCCCAGAACCAGAGGGACCTAGTGAATGACCTGCAGAGACTGGGACCAACGCAACAAAGGCTACCATCAGTAACACTACTACTATTTAGATCCTGCAGTGCCAGACATGTTCCCCTGCTTAAGCCAGTACATGTCTGGGCCCGTCTGAAGTTTGCCAGAGAGCATTTGGATGATCCAGAAGAGTATCGGTAAAATGTTATATGGTCAGATGAAACCAAAGTAGAACTGTTTGGTAGAAACACAACTCGTCGTGTTTGGAGGAGAGAGAAAGTTGAGTTGCATCCAAAGAACACCATACCTACTGTGAAGCTTTGGGGTGAAAACATCATGCTTTGGGGCTGTTTCTCTGCAAAGGGACAAGGACGACTGATCCGTGTACATGGAAGAATGAATGGGGCTACGTATCGTGAGATTTTTAGTTCAAACCTCCTTCCATCAGCAAGGGCATTGAAGATGAAACGTGGCTGGGTCTTTCAACATGACAATGATCCCAAGCACACCGCCAGGGAAACGAAAAATTGGCTTCGTAAGAAGCATCTCAAGGTCCTGGAGTGGCCTACCCAGCCTCCAGATCTCAACCCCATAGAACACCTTTGGAGGGAGTTGAAAGTTTGTGTTCCCCAGCGACAGCCCCACAACATCACTGCTCTAGAGAAGATCTGCATGGAGGAATGGGCCAACATACCAGCAACAGTGTGTGCCAACCTCGTGAAGACTTACAGAAAACATTTGACCTTTGTCATTGCCAACAAAGGATGTATAACAAAGTATTGAGATGAACTTTTGTTATTTGTTATACTTATTTTCCACCATAATTTGCAAATAAATTCTTTTTCGGGATTTGTTTTCTCATTTTGTCTCTCATAGTTGAGGCCTACATATTATGTCAATTACAGGCCTCTCATCTTTTTAAGTGGGAGAACTTGCACAATTGGTGGCTGACTAAATACTCTTTCTCTACTATATGTCATACTGTATGTAACTATTGCATTATTTCTTTCATGGGACAACACTGAAGATATGACACTTTGATACAAGTACATAGTCAGTATACAGCTTGTATTACAGTGTAAGTTTGGTGTGCCTTCAAAATAACTTAACACACAGCCATCAATGTCTAAATCGCAGGCAACAAAAGTGAGTACACTCCTAAGTGAAAATGGAAAACGGAATAAAATATTAGCCCCTGTTCAATTCCACCATCCTTATTTTCATTCTAAAGTCTGAAAAATAGAGTATTTGTCAAATACTTTCCACTCAAACTATCAAAACTTCTGGAGATATGGAGTGACAACTCTTTTCCCTAAACACTCTGGAGATCCATTTTGGTCACCTCTGGCATCAGGAAAAGTTGATAGACGATTCCATATAATGTGGACATCACTCTATTTGTTAGGCATACAAGGAAGTGTTAATGATTGTTCCAAAAAGGTAATATAGATCCATGACATGTAATAAAAGTGGATTAGCATGGGTGACCACAAAGTAAACACTACCTGGTGAACCCCCATTTCATGCTACTCTAAAGTGGAGTGGTTGTCGTGTCAGGATTAGAGGTTTGTCTGTTTCTGACTACTGTACACATTTTTGGTGAATGTAGAGGATTTACAATTCTTAATTTACTCCACACAGAGACCATGATGGAGCATAACACAACATGAAATAATGAAAATAGTTGGAATATGATTACTATAGTTTATTCATGTTCAGGAAGAGAAAAATCATCACTTGTTCCCTAGCTCTAATGTCCACATAGCGCATCTATAAGCAATAATCTTGTACTAATGGCTCAGATTTATTTTAGATATAAATATTAGATTTAAATATAATGTTATTTACAGAAAAGATTTTACAAGAAGTAGTGAAAAACAGCATGCAGCTATACTTACTTTTAGTATGGTCTTAATTTTAGTTAAGTTAGGACAAATTGTTTCTGTTACTATAGAAAACTATGATAACCATAACGATGTGCTGAAATCTTCTTATACGACTAAACATAACAGAGAAAATAAAATGTCACCTACTTACCCAGCAACTCTATTTGCAAATTCAATTATATCCTCTTTAGTTCTAGGACCACGATAGTTGTAGGCCATTTCACCCTTTAACCTGTGCATTAGAATATGAGCCAGAGTTTTTAGAAACTAAAGATAGAGATAAATCTTAAACACAATAATCAATAAAAACAACATGCTACTGAATAACACATAAAAGAAAGGCAGAACAAATACATGACCACCTAAAAAAGTTGTTTTCAATATGCATAGGATGTCTTGCACCACGTGTGTAAGGTCTTTTTTCGTAAAAGTATAAAGTGGTGGTTGATGAAGAGGAGGTCACCACCAGTTACCACCAGCAGGATGGAATCCAGTGCCATGTATTATTTGTTGGCCTAGCTAAAATTCAGACAGATTATCTCTACAAGACTTTTCCCGCTACGTTTGCCACATTTAGCATCACCTGTGGCTACCTAATGAGCGAGTGTACCGGAGCAAGCCAAGAAATTACATTTTAGTATTTTAAAGCTAAATGGAGATTGTTGGGAATTGGATTATTTTATTTAACTTTAAATTCCTGTGTTTAGCACAAAAAAAAAAAAAAAAAATCTATAAAAAAAATAAATATATATATATATCTCTCTATCTATATATATATATATATATATATATATAATATATATATAATATAATATATATATATATATATATATATATTATATAGTAAGAATAATCCCATTTTAGGACTTGACGATCAATTTATTGCATCCATGATATTCCTGTTTACCGGCAGGCAATCTATTTAGTCCTTTATTTGTTAGGCCCACAGCTGCCAACACGACCTCACAGCACTGCATGGCATTGATGGGGAAAAAAGGGGGAGCCCTCTCCCTCTGTTAAACTCCTCAGATGCTGCAGTTGCTATTGAGTATAGAATCTAAGAGGGTTGGATCTGAGTCAGCACCAAACCATATAACTTAACTGTATATATAGGCATTGGCAGACTCAACGTACAGTTACTCTGTGGTGCTTGAACGCGCTGATAGTATATGAATAAATATGTATAAATCATCTAATATAAGCCCTGATATAGTAGAGAATGTCTACTGCAGATTTTAACATATGAGCAGAATTCTGAGATGACTTGGATGAATTCCAAGTCTGAGATGACTAAAAGAGCTTTTCTTTTTTCTTGCAGTGTCCAACTCTACCAAAGAGTGACAGGCTGGTTTCTGACACAATTTGTATTAAAAATTGTTCAAATAGTGATTTCGGTTTAAGTATTACCCAACATATTCTTATACCAGACCTATATAGTCAAAAAAATGCATTGCTCGTCCACAGAATTTGGGACAGAGAACGACAGGTCTTCCATGATAGGATACTGGTGCGACTTTTTCCCCTCTTCTTCACATCTTCCTTCACTTCCTCCTCCTACATTATTTGTTTAAGTGTTTTGAACTTTATCACACTGCAACATCACATTGATTTTCTAAAATCACTATTTTAAGCCATGTTCATGACTTGACACATATGTATTTACAATGGACCTTTGTACCAAATTCTATTATATAATTGTACTACTGTGCTTTTCTTTTGATACATAAAGTCTATTTTGCGTCATATACTGATCATTATCAAATTAATAAAATTTCATAAAAATGTATTGAAAAAAATGCATTGCTCGTATTATGAAAAAGTAAACTGGGGATGAGGGATCTGTTAGAAATTAAGAACATACTCACAGTTTTATAGTTGGAAAACCACGGACTCCAAATTCTGAAGCAATACCTGCATATAAAAAGGTTGTGTGAGACTATAGTATATGACAGATTACAATAGATATACAGTAAGTGATAGAAACATTACAGATATAAAGAGGTGCTACTCTTAAATGGGTTTTACCACAAAATAAATTATATCACACTGAATAGTTATTGCCAAAAGAGCAAAGTTTGCAAATATATAAACAGTGCTTATACAAAACACTCCTACCCATATAGCCGGGTGGATGTAACTAATATCCCTTGCTGCTAGTAGCTACGGCCATCTGATGCATTTTCTCTTCTCTGGTCAAGCATGCCCAATGTATACTATGGAGAGCCTGCACACAGCTACAAACTGCCACGGTACTGTGGCTTATAAGTAAGGGGATGGTGTGACCTGTAGTTCCGGTCAGTTACCAAATAGCCATGTGACCAACACGAAATCCTGTCCACCAACCAGAAATGCTGATGAAATGATGAGTGGAGGAGAGGGACGTAGGGGCAAGGACAAAAGGTGAGGTGAAGGTTATTTTTCTCTGACATATATTATTTGCTTAAATAAATAATATGTAATATACAGCTGGGAAAATAAGTATTTGATACACTGGTGATATCGAAAGTTTTCTCACATATAAAGAATGGAGAGGTCTGTAATTTTTATCATAGGTACACTTCAACTGTGAGACATTCTCCTGTATGATTTTTAAATAATTAATTTGCATTTTATTGCATGAAGTAAGTATTTGATCATCTACCAACTAGTAAGAATTATGGCTCTAAACAGACCTCTTAGTTTTTCTTTAAGAAGCCCTCTTACTCTGCATTCACTACCTGTATAAATTGCACCTGTTTCAACTCGTTACCTGTGTAAGACACCCGTCCACACAATCAATAACACTCCAACCTCTCCACCATGGTCAAGACCAAAGAGGTGTCTAAGGAAACCAAGGACAAAATGTTAGATCTCAATGTAGCCCAGTGTTAGCCCCAAAACCTGAAAGAGCTGGAGAAGATTTGTATGGGGGCAAAAATCCCTGCTGCAGTGTGTGCAAACTTGGTGAACAACTACAGGAAACATCTGACCTTTGTAATTGCAAACAAAGTTTTCTGTGCCAAATATTAAGTTCTGTTTTTCTATAGTGTCAAATACTTATTTCATGCAAATTTATTATTTAAAAATTATACAATGTGATTTTCTGGATTTTTTTTTTAGATTCTGTCTCACAGTTAAAATGTATCTAGGATGAAAATTACAGACCTCTTTATATTCTTTGTAAGTGGGAAAACTTGCAAAACTGCCAGTGTATCACATACTTATTTTTCTCACTGTACATCCCTTTAAGTTACACACTAAAACTGCATCATATTCTAGAAGTTGGAATTACAGGCTCAAGTGAGGGGTACAAACAGATCATGTATACTTTACTTCTGGCCAGACAGTCCTTATCAGGTTAAAAGAAGACACTAAGGGCAGTATGTATGAAAACTGTCTAAGTCTAAAATAGACTTTGTTGCCCATAGGAACCAATCAGAGCGCCCCTTTCATTTTTCCAGAGCACTATATGAAATTAAAGGGGCACACTGATTGGTTGCTATGGGCAACAAAGTGAGTTTTAGACCTAGACGGTTTTCCTACATGTGGCCCTAAGTGCCATTCCACAAGCAACAACTCAGCCAACCCTTAACATAAGATGGTTTTTAGACGACATGTGAGTGCTCATGGACTAGACTCAAAGGGAGACATGTATGAACATTGGCTCTGACAGGTCAGTTCTAAATAGCTTTAAGGCCGTGTAGAATGCACCAGAATGTATAACCCTGTTCTTCTACAGTTCATACATACAGGTGCATTGTAGTGAAAATACGACAAGTCTGGCTCAGGCACCACCTTTAACCTGGTCTGGCTGTTCTAACAGTTATGTGCCTAGGTTTGGCGTCAAAGATTCTAATTAGACAAATGTGGTGCGATGTCCCCAGAACGCCCCGAATCTTTGGCGCATTAAAAAGTGTTGTGTAGGCGCTTATCATGCCAGAGTTTGGAGTGCAACTGGTCATACATGTATAGAACAGGTCTACTACAGCTTTTTGACGCCAGAAAACTGGCATAGCCTTGTTCATACCTGTTGCCCAAAGTGTCCAGTTCTCCAAGTTAAGAGACAGATGAGCACATCTGCTCACCCCCGGATCAGTGGCTATTCTCCAAGAGGAGGACACAACCTGGACACACAAGACCATTCAGCATGTTTACAATGCAATAAATTAAGAGGGCCGTCATCTGAAGACAATTCCTATCCATATGCCTCATTAGGGGGTCCACGCTTGGAACCCGCACTATCTTCAGCAGGAGGATCTATTCTGTAAGAGCTGCTTTCAGTCTTGTCGGCCCAGTGCATCCATGCACTGCATGAATGGTCATTGATGTTAATGGCTGGCAAGTAATGCTACATTTCCCCTGAAGAAACCCTGCATTCACCATAATAATCCCCCTAATGATGGTCCTGTCAGAGTTACTGCATTTGAAACTCAAGTCCATCATCCTGATGTTTTGTTGAGGATAATTATCTCTGTCTCAAAACACCTATACATCTGAGCTCAGCTGCCACCTTGATAAAGCTAATATCTGTCCAGTAGGCAAGCAATGTGAACTTACTCGCTGAAAAACATCAATTATTTTTCTTGTTTTGACAACAGACTGACTGAGCAGTTATTAAAGATTTATATAAAAAACTCGGCTTGATTTTAAAGGTTGCATGGTGGGACTTCACAGCAGCTGGACGCCAAGATTTGCTGCCAACACATTATAGCTATACTAATCTCTTCTATACTCATATTAGTAAAGATTAATCTCCAAACAAGAAATGTTTATCCTCATGTAACATCTGTCACTCTAGATTGTGACATTTACCCTGTACTATTCAAGGCTACAAAAAACAGAATATTTGAAGACCCACACTTACTTTGTTAAATGAGTACAGGGTAGTAGCATGTGTCAGAGTAACTAAGTTGGTACATCATTTTTCTTATGGTAACGGAGCAAAAAAATTGTTTTTTTCATTTTCATAGTCTAACGCTAAAAAAAATTGTGAAACACCTGTAGGGTCAATATATTCACTACACCCTTGGATATATATTACTTAAGGAGTGTAGTTTCCAATATAGGGTTTTTTTGGGGGGGTGTCTTAAGTTTTAGCAATTTAGGGTATTGTTCCCCAACTCCAGCCCTCAAGGTCCACCGACAGGTCATGATTTCAGGATCTCAGACAGAATGCACTGAGAATAATTAAATCATCTGCACAATGCTAAGGAAAGCCAGAAAACATGAGCTGTTGGTGGGTGTCTGCAAACCTGTAATGGAGCCTAAAGAAAATCGTAATGAAAATGAGTCCCAAAAGTCTAGCAGGTGATCCTCCTATTCTGAGGCTTGTGGTTGAGTCTACTAGTACACTAGGGACACATAGGATATCTCTAAATGTCAGAATTGGGGGAATGGATATCAAGTTGCATTTCCCTGGTCACATCTACCGTGTTCCAGTGAATAATGGATAAAAAAGTAAAATCTGCAAATCCTCAAAGCCATGTCAGAACTGGACTGGTCCCTAAAAATAATAATTAATGTTGCAAATTTTATTGAAAATGTGTCAATAACTGCTCAATTTATAACCCCCCTAATGTTGTAATGTCTGTCTTACACGCAGAAATTTTTGAACTTTGAAAATGGGAAATTTATAAATTTTCACAATAACAAGGATTGTATGGACCAAAAATTTACTACTAACTTAAAAGCACAATGTGTCATGAGAAAATATCTGAATCACATGGATAGGTAAAAGTATTAAAAAGTTATTCTCACATAAAGTGACACGTCAGATTTCAAAAATTGGGCTCCGACAGAAAGGCTAAAACTGGCTGCGTACTTAATGGGTTAAAATCCACTTAGGCTATTAACCCTTTACTCTAACAGGTTAGCCATTTGAGTCTACTTGCTCTTAATTAGAGAATCAAAATAAAGTGGTCCCTCAACATACATTAATTGGCTCCAGGATGACCACTATATGTTGAAACCATTACTCTAAGCAGATAACTAATTCAAACAAAACAAATTCTTACATACAGCAGTCAGAGTGGGTGGTAACTAGAAATCGGCTTCTTTTCTGGAGATAGGAGCTTCTTTGGGTCATGTACTTTATACAGAATGTACCAGAAAAAAAAAATGTGGCCCTCACCTGGTGCCCAAAGGAGCTGCTCATCCTGGCACATTAAAAGGAGCACTGTACTGTAGAGAGGCGCTAGACCGCCAGTCAGTGCATAGACTTTACCACAACTAGTGTTTTACAAGTAAAATGGTCATGATAATTGTCATACAGGGATTCCACAGCACAAACAGAAGAATGTAATTGCAAGAATTTTAATGTAGATGTATATGTGGCCAGGTGAAAATGTGATTATTTATATAAACGTTTCGGTTGAAACTACAACCTTCTTTAGTAGAATCACATGAGAAGCTGGCACTATGGTGAAAAAAAGCACAATGTAGCAGGTATGGAATGTGTATGAGGGTAAAACGAGCAGAGTGTGAGCACGGCGTTGATAAACGGCTTAAATGAGAGCAAGGGGCAAAGCGTGTGGCGCGGCAGGAGTATGCAGGAGCGCGGTCATGATAATGGTTGGATCTTCCAGTCCATCACATTTGCCACTGAGGTTAGTGACATTATATGTTGAGTGCAGTTTCAATATACAATATCCCACTGTGTGCTGAAAATATTGTATCCTGAGGCAATTTTAAAGGGTATGTATCGCTTCCTTAGTTCGGCTGATTCACACTGCTCTCAGCTTCTCAACTTTGGAGATGCAGGGGCGTTTCTTCCCCTCCCAGCTGGGTGACATCACTGTGCATGCTGGCTCCCGAGACTCTCCCCCCCTCCCCGAAACCACATATCACTGTGTCTCTCCCTGCAGTCTTATTTTGTAAGAGCTGTATACATACCACAGGCTGCATTCAATCTAGACTGAGCAACTGAACTCTTCTTCTGTCACAGCTGGAGATGTGTTACAGCTTTCTACGAACAGCACAGATCACCCTTCTATGCAGGAGAGTTAGGCTAGGTTCACACGGCTTAACTGCGGGACGTAATTACGTCCCGCAATTACGCCGTGTGGCCGGGGGCGGGAGCGGGGGGCTGGCACTTCGCCGGCCTATAGACAATCATTGCAGCACGTATACGCCGCTTGAAAGTGATATGTCAATTATCTCCCCGCCCGGCGGATTCGCCGAGCAGGGAGAGGAGACATAATCTATAGTTCTCTATGAGAACTGTGGATTACCGTAATGAATGGGCCGTTTTCAACCCGTAATTTGCGCACTTCGGCGTGTAATTACGGACCGAAATATAGCCCATTTTAAGCCGTGTGAACATGGCCTTAGGCACCAGGACAAAACTGTTATGTTTTCTCATTGTAGAATCTGTTGCAGTCTGTTTCTGCTGGGTGTGGAGAGAGAAAATGCTATGGCCCCTAACTCTGAGTCAGGCAGGGATCGACACAAATTGTGCTATTTCATGATTGTGTAAGCCCTTCAGTGTAATTCTGTTTCTTCTGCCTGTATAAAGTGAAAATGTGACGATCCCTTACTCTGAGTGACAGACACAGCTCTGTGAATCGACCAGGGGCTGTACAGAATGTAAATGAGCTCTCAGCTAGTGAAATGCAAGGAGGAGGGATCCGGATGGATTCGACCAGCACTGGATATCAGTGTAAACAAAAACACAAGATAAGGAATACTGTGAATACAAGACAGCTTTGCTAATGACATCCAATTGCAAAGTTGCTTGTTTTCACTATCCCCTTATTCTGAAGACCATTTAATGAAATGATAAAACCCCTTTAACTCGAGGGAGCTCTGTAATAGTATTGCAGATATGATGACCAGTAAAAATTTGTACTAACATGGCTTTCCTATTACATCTTGCCTATGGCAGAGTGTAAAAGAATTAACAGCATGGCAGCTATGGAGACCTTCATTAGGCCTCCGGCTGCCATGGCATCCCCTTGGCGCCCCACGATCTCATTGGGAGGGGTGGGGGGGGGGGGGGGATGAGGAAGAGACATTCAGGCAAAGGAATGACATGCACCACTGTTCCTCATTTATTTAGATGCTGTGGTCATTATTGACATGGCTTCTTTAGGGTTAAACAGACAGTATTGGAGCTCCCTTCAACCCTGGCTGCGAGCAGTATGTCCCAACTATAGCACTGAGCTGTTAATCTATGAAGCAGGCTAAGCAAGTGAGCCCGCTTCATACTTTGAACTTCATACGTATCTTCTCTGGGACAGTTGGATTAACCATTGTTGACTTAAATACTTGAACATAAAATCTATAGCACAAAACTTACAGAAGTAAATCTCCTAATAACAGACATTCCTAATTGAGAAATATTGAGTAGACATTACAGTCAACCATTGTAGATGTTTATAAGTAATAACGGTATACTGAACTCAACTGCAATTTTCGATAAGGCAGACTTTAGGGGGGACATGTATGAAAATGGTCTAGGTCTAAGACTTTATTTTTTGCTCATAGCAACCAATCAGAGCTCCTCTTATTTTTTTTCCAAAATGAACTGCTGAGCTCTGATTGGTTGTTATGGGCAACAAGGAAAGTCTTAACCCTGGATAGTTTTCATACATATAAGGCCCTAGGTTTCATTTCCTATAAACACTGCAATATTAAAAGGGTTGACCAAAAACATAAAAAAAAAATCTGTAGGTGATGGGAGAGGTCTCTCTGAAGATTTAGCACCGCATCCAGTCCCCAATGGTGCCATCACAGTCTTCTTCATTCACTGGTTTCAGCAGTCATAATCTGTTCCTACAGGATTAGACCAACAAGACTTTGATTAGCTGAAGTCTCACGTAACCCTGGAAGGACCAGAAGCAGTGGTGGTGCTGTGAAATGGAGCAGCCTCGAGTGGTAAACTTTTTTTCTTTTTTAAACATGAACAGGCAACCCTTTAAGGTAGCCGTATTCCTGTCAGAAATGTCAGACATCATTGCCAAAATTATGGGGCCAAAATATAAGGTCAAAAATCCACTGAAATACTAGCGCACCAGTCTTAAACAGAGGCACAATATGGTCATCAGAAGAAGGTGGAGCATTATGCCACTTTTTCAATCACAAATATAAAGTAAAAAATAGTAGTAATGCCCCATTAGCCTAAATGAATCTAATTTATCTACAGTGGGGAAAATAAACTTTTGATAATCTTACGATTTTGCAAGTTTTCCTGCCTACAAAGAATGACGAGGTATGCAATTTGTATCGTAGGCACACTACAATGGCGAGAGATATTTGATCATGTACCAACCTGCAAGAATTCTGGCTCTCAGAGACCTGTTAGTTTTTCTTTAAGAATGCCTCCTACTCTGCACTCATTACCTGTATTAATTGCACCTGTTTGAACTGGTTACCTGTATAAAAGACACCTGTGCACACAATCACACTCCAACTTCTCCACCATGGCCAAGACCAAAGAGCTGTTTAAGAACACCAGGAACAAAATTGTAGACCTGCACAAGACATGGATGGGCTACAGAACAATAGGCAAGCAACTTAGTGAGAAGGCAACAACGGCTGGTGCAATTATTAGGATATGGAAGAAACACAAGATGACTGTCAATCTTCCTCGGTCTAGTTCTTCTTGCCTCGTGGGGTGTGGGAGGGAGGAGGATGATTTTGAGAAAGGTTAGGAATCAGCCCAGAACTACAAAGGACGACCTGACCAGTGACATGAACAGAGCTGAGACCACAGTCTCAAAGATTACTGTTGGTAACACACTACATCGTTATGGATTAAAATCCTGCAGGGCACACAAGGTCCCCCTGCTCACACCAGCACATGTTCAGGCCCGTTTGGAGTTCGCCACTGACCATCTGAATCAAGGGTCCCCAACTTCAGTCCTCAAGGCCGCCAACAGATCATGTTTTCTGGCTTTCCTTAGCATTGCACGGGTGATATAATTATTGTCAGTGCATTCTGTGGGAGATCCTGAAAACATAACCTGTTGATGGGGCGTGAGGACTGGAGTTGGGGAACTCTGATCTGAATGATCCAGAGAAAGCATGGGAGAAGGTCATGTGATCAGATGAGACCAAAATAGAACTTTTGATACTCCACTGGCTGTGTTTGGATGAAGGAGGAGCAAACGAGAAGCAGGGGGTGGAAACATCAAACATTGGGGGTGGTTTTCTGCAATGGGGACAGGATAACTGCAATCTATTGAAGAGAGGATGGATGGGGTCATCTATCGCAAGATTTTGACCAACAACCTCCTTCCCCCAGTAAGAGTACTGAAGATGGAACATGACTGGGTCTTGCAGCAGGACAATGACCCGAAACACACAGCCATGGCAACTAAGAAGTTGCTCCGTAAAAAGCATTTCAAGATCCTGGAGTGGCATATCGAGTCTCCAGACCTGAACCCAATCAAAAAATTTTGGAGGCAGCTGAAACTCAATATAGGCCAGCGACAGCTCCGGAACCAGAAAGATCTGGAGAAGATCTGTATGAAGGAGTGGGCCAAAATCCCTGCTCCAATGGGTGCACAAACTTGGTCAATAACTAAAGGAAACTGTAATTGCAAACAAAGGTTTCTGTACCATATTCTGTTTTTCTATTCTATAAAATTCTTATTCAGACTATAAAAATTTTTTAAAAATATAAAAATCTTTTCTGGATTTTGTTTTTGGTTTTGTTTTCTCACATTTGGGTGTCCCTACAAAAAAAATTTACAGCCCTTTCATTCTTTTAGGTGGAAAAACTTGCAAAATCGCCAGAAAAAAATTTTTACTTTTTTTCCCCCACGTATTTGCTGTTCAAAAAAGAACATTGTAACTACCATTTCTCAAGGTACCAGGGAAATGGTGTCCAAGCAGGATTACAGAAGCATGTGTTCTTTGGAAATTATTATGTTACCTGGATATTTTGCTATTTTTTTGACCAGAAAATATAAAGTTTTGGTAGTAAACATTTATGATAAATTACACATGTTTTTCTATAATCCACAACACAAGTTTACCTATTACTCAAAACTAAGTAAGTATTCGACTCATACATTATCCCTTGCTTTAAGGGGCTCCAAAAAGAGAGGTGCCATACATGTCAGAGTGGAATACTACTTTAAACAATCAATTTAACACAGAAAAAAGTTAACATGGTTAATGTAATTTTACTTCCACTTTTCTAGATTAACTTGGCAGATTTAGCCCATGTACGCTGATAAATAGAAGCAGATGGAGACATTTCTAGAAGGCATACTGCTTTGGAAGAGATGGGAGATGTGGATAGAGACTAGTTCACTTAGATCCCAAAGCATCAACACATTATTAAGCTAAATTTACGCATGGCTGATATGCTGCGGGATTACGAAAGGGGGATAGATGAGATTTTACAAATCTCATACATATGCTGTGCATGTTTTCATGTGATAATACCAGCATACTAGGGCACATTTATCAAGACATTTATGTGCACCAAAAATAATGACGTACATGCTTTACAACATATTTATTATGTGTTTTACATAGTTTCCAGACACTTCTGTGCCTTGTCTGGCAAAAGGGGCATGACCTCGGCAAAAGGGTGGCCCCTGTAAAGGGGTTGGCTTTTTGGGGGGTGGCAGGGGTTTGCATAACCAAAAAATGTGGTATTGGCATAAAGTAAGTCTACTTAAAATGATGTAAACTGAGACTAGACAGTTCAACACTATGATAAATGTGTCAATGTCGGCAAACCTGATTGTCTAACTAACACTGTAAAGAATTAGACAGTAACGAAAAACCTACCCCATTGTAAATACACAGTACGCTTATTCTTTGGTGGATTTGTTGCAGAACATCACAGGGAATTTTACCAATGGCCATACGGCTGGAATCCACAATTAATCTACAGCAAAGTTTGGATTCTGATGTGCATTCATAACGGATTTCCATCAAGACCCACTACGGAAAGTTTCTGCTGTCTGCGGACCAGCATTATAATAGTGGCCGTATTAATTTACCTGCCCGTTTACCCATTACCCCATAGACCACATGGATTCTAGCTGCGTGTGGTATGGTTATCTTGCTCAAAAAGGATAAATTTTTTCATTGGGAAAATTTGTGGTGAAAAAAATTTTTATCCCCTTTATTGCTTTACTGAAATGTAAAATTCTAAAAGGGCCCTGGGGAAAAAGAGCGCAGTACCACCCATTTGGGTCATGTTCCCACCAAAGTTAGAGAGTTAAACGATTTGACTAGTTTTTCTGTCTTGAAAGAAAGTGTTTGTAATTTTCAACCAGATTTCAGAGAAATTCATTATTCAGCTAAAATTACCTGTTCTTCTACTGGACACCGATTGCAACCTCGTACATATTGTTTATTAGGGTGCTTTCACACAGTGCAGTTTTGGTGCAGTTTTAACTGCGCTCCAATTAAACTGCCTTTATAACCAGCAAGCTTCTTTCAGTTGTCTAAATTGTTTGGAAAGGTGTTTCAATTGAGTAATCAATGACCGTGTTTGAAGTCTTGTGGATTACTTACTTACTTAGCAAACAGTTTAGGTAAGCGAAAAAGCTTGCTGGTAATAAAGGCAGTTTAACTGGAGCGCAGTTAAAATGCACCAAAGCTGCGCTGTGTGAAAGCACCCTTAGTATGGCATTTTAGACAAATTGTTTTAAAATGTCAGCACTTAATTTCTGGTGTTCCTAAGACTATAATTCCAGTTTGATGAGACGCCTCTTGCTAGTTAATAACCAAAACAATTGTTAGATGACTGTAGAAAGGCCCACTCAGTGAGACAACCTATTTTTCTTATTATTCAAAAGAGCAGTAAACAAATATTTTAAACAGGGGCGGGGGTCCTACCTCAGCAAATGTCTATAAATTTGAACATCTGGTGATGTGTAGCAAAACAATTATTAAAAAGGTCACCACCTACCTATCAGAAGTTTGATTATTAAAAAGTAACCAATAGTATTATGTTGTGAAGAAATGAAGCCAATGATGTTTCTAGTTGTAATATGAAGTAATGAGGATTCTGTTACCGCGCCTCTGAGCACCTGCATAAAATCTGTGTTTGTGAACTAAAATAAAGAGGAAAAAATTTAATTTTCTGAATCTCATGTTCACTGGCATTTTTCCAGGCTAAACAGGAATTTGGAAACCGGCACAATGAGGGTTTTCAGCCTTATGAGTTCCTGAAATCACATACGACTCGCTGAACCTTGCGATGTGAAAGGGATACGTGCCATGTCGGTCATTTAATCTACAGACAGCTTTTTTTGGTTTGCCCTTTCATTTCAGAGTAAATACGGGGGGGGCTCAGAGGACAGAAAAAGTAAAAAGGGGGGAAGTTTTCCATTGGAAACCCCAATTTGAGGTGGAGACAAACTTCCGTGAAGCGAACAAGGCATATAGTTCTCCAAAACCTACTGGCCCCCTCCCCCAAAATGAGAAACATTACCCCTTTTGACTATTTCTCACCTTCACCTACCAGACAGAAAATTCTACTATCCCCAAAAAGAGGTCAAATACCCCTAAACAGGCTGTCTCAGATTTTTGACATCAATCCCTTTCCATCGAAGGCTTGGGAGTTGGTTGTATAAAAGAAGCTACACCAAAGGGTAGCACTGCGAGCCCCCGTTTTTTTTTCCCCCCTTTTATAAAATTAAGGTTATTTGCAGCAGTGAATCACTCTACACTCGATTAGCAAATAATAGGGTTTGACACTAGAACAGGTCTTTACATTGGTTGGCGCTCCACTTTTCTTACACAAGGCTCCAACAACTTTTTTCTCAAAAATTAGAATTCCTGAAAAAAAATAAATTAAATTTCAAAAATTTTAAGTTAAAAGGAAACCCATATTTTGTATAGATCTTTTAAGTATGAATGGCAAGGTTTAATATAATACATTTGGGAGCCGTATAGCAAATAAAAATTTAGTTCAGGAGAACCCCTTTCATTTTTATTGATATTCTAATTTTTTTTGAGATTATTTGTAAAAACAAAAAGTAAAGCTGTGTAACTAAGAGAGCAGCTTCTTTCAATCAGGGAGAAGTAGGTGTTGTGTCTGGTTGGGACAAACTCAACAATACAATACACATAACCACTATTGTGGCGAGGCTGAGTAGTGCTAAACTTCATTTATTCATTAAGCTTTCTGTTCTACTTATATACCTGGAATTTTGGGTTATTTTCCCCTTATAGACAGACATACGTTTAAAAAATTTTGGGTTTACCAAATTAAAGCCTGTTTTGAGCTATTGTTGTCCTTCTTCTTTATTTTTTACCTCCTTTTAAGCAGGGTTGTCATATTATTTGAGGAGCTCATTTGTTTGAACTTACTAGATATTTCTTGCCAGTTGAACTCTGTGACTAGTATGAGAGACTGTGAGAGTAATGATACCTAATTTAACACACCTTCTTTGAAATTCAGACCTGAGACCTTGTAACACTGAGTCACACGCAAATATGGATGGAAAGTGGCAAATTGGGCACAATTTGTCCATTTTCATAAGAGTTGTACTCACTCTTGAAACCAGCAGTTTAGACATTGATGGCAGTGTGTGGGCACTTTGAGGGCACACCAAATGTACACTCTTTTACAAGCTGCAAACCGACTACTTCACATTGCAGTAAAGTGTCATATCTTCGTGTTTCCCCGAAAAATTAATACAATATTTACAAAAATGTGGGGGGGTGCATCATTTTGTGAATACGCATTACAATTAAATTAAATGTTGGTAAGTTAAGAAAAAAAAAAAATACTTTTATGTATTTGCACAAAAAACACTAATTTTATGCCTACAGAAAACAAAGGTATTGCCTGATAAAAAATAAAATTTTGCATCCTCTCTGGATTTAATGGGCAAAGCATTTGTTGTTCCTCTTACTTTCATGGAGTATCTTTTATTCTAAGTAAATCATTGAAATTTGGAGGTAAAATGGTCAAATTTTTCTTTAGGGGATTTTTTCCCTTCCCCCATTTTTAATGGGGGAAAAATTTAAAACTTGAGGGTTTTTAAATTTGCTAAAATTTCCCTGGGAGAATTACAAAAATTAGGGGGATACCCAAAACAAAAGTTGTTTAACCCGAAATTTTTTATTAAACATACAGGAAATAAAGAAAAATTTCCCCATCCCCGGGCCCTAACTTCCTTGGCTCTTTCTTTGAAAAAATAAAAATTAAAGTAAAAAAGGTTTCCCGCAATATACAAGTAAGTTTTCAAAAAAATTTAGAAAAAACTTTGAAAAAAAAAGGTCTCCAGGAAAATTTTTTTTTTTTTTTTTAAAAGGGCTCCCAAATGTATTGTTTTAAACCCTTTGAAAATACATACTTAAGGAGTCTTACAATATGTTTTTTTCTTTTTTATTTTAATTTTATTGAAATCAAAAAAACTTTTGGGTAATTTTAAATTTTTTTAGATGAAACAAATTTGCATCTCAGGGTCATTAGTTATTCTTTCAATACTTTATTTCAACCTTTTTTCCATACACATCATCCCTTTTGGGAAAATTCCTTTTGCTCTCTTGAAAACAAAACACAAGGTACAAAAACCAAAAAGGAAAGAACTTTGCAAGAGAAGCCCCTGGAAATTTCCGGGGAAAAAAAAACCCCAAAAGACACCAATTTCCACCCAAAATTTGGCACCCCCTTTGCAAGGGTTTTGATTAAAAGGGGAATTTTTCCGGCATATCTTGCCAACTAAAAAAAGCCCTTTGGGGCCCCCACGAAAATTAAAAAAGGGGTCTATTTCTAAAACCACTTTGTTGCCCATAGAACCAGAGGCCCTCCTTTCAATTCATACAGTGCTCGGGAAAAAAATAAAAAGGGCCGCGCTGATTGGCTTGCTAGGGGCAACAAAGCTTTTAAAAACCTAGAAGTTTTCATAAAAGGGGTTTCCCCCGGGGTTTTAATCTCTGGTGTTACAACTCCCAAGTGTAATAAAAAAAAATTTTTACCAGCCCTTCAGAACAAATTATGGTATTCGGGGTAAAATTATCAAAACAAATTTCAATTTTTTTTAATTGAGGGGTTTTTAAAAGGTTTGCCCAAAATTCTTCTCAAGTTTTTCCCCAAAGGAATTTATCCAAAAATTTGGGGAACCAACCTCCTTATATGAGCCCCTTTTAACCTATCCTTAAAAATTTCCCCTATAGCCCAAAATTTTTGACCAACGGGGGCCCAACCGGGAAAATTTCCCCCCAAAAGCCGGAAAAACCCCCCCCAAACCATTTGGTTTGCAGTCTGGTTCAAAAAGCCCCCCAAAAAATCATTTAAATGGCCCAAGTGGCCCAGGGTTTTAACAGTTGTGCATAAAACCCTTTTTTTTTCCGGGGCCCTTAAAAAAGGATTTGAGAAAAGGAGCCAAGATTTTTTTGAAATAGCCCAACAAAAATTTTTTTCCAAATCATCTTATGTAATCAGGAAACATCAAAAAATTGCAAAAAAATTTTAGTAGGAAAAAAAATTTTTTAAACATTTTATAAATTAAAATTGAAAACTATTGAAAGGAACATGGTTTAATTTCCACTCCATTTGCAATAGAGAAAAAAAAACTTTTTCCCTTTTTTACGGAAAGGAATTTTGCTAGAGTTTGGGCCACACCCCAAAAAAGGCCCTTGACACAAAAAGGGGGCGGGTGTGGATTTTCAGTTTTAATCCACCCAAGCTACATCTCACTGCCTTCCAGAAAGGGGAAAGATATAGAAGCAATTCTAAAACCCAAGTAAAGCAAGAACAGGGGTAACTTTACAAAAAATTTTAAAAATGTTCGGATATAAAAGGAAGTGTAAATCTGTTTCACCTTCATTTTGGATCGGGAAATTCAAATAAATTGGCCTGTTGAAATGAAGATGAAGTCTAGAAAGATTCCCAAAATAATTCACAATGTAGGCACTAACTTGAATGAACTGTTGCATCCATCTTCCCAACTCTCACAGGAGAACCACTTGACCGCATCTCAATGCCAACCTCATTCCAGACAGGTTCAAGTTTCTTGCAGTGACCACACCACGGGCATAAAAATACAAAAAAGGGAACATTTCAAAAATAAAAACAATTGTATCAGGGGTGTCCCATTAACAAATGTTTTGATACATTCTTGAAATCATTGGGCCCTCAAACTGAAAGGGCCCCAGCCAGAACAAAAAACATCAAAAACCAAAAAAGCTTTTTTGGCTATCTTTCCCCCTTTTGGATGAGGTTTGGTATTTGTGTGCAGAGTTGTTTCCATCAAACACAGTGTTGTGCATTTGTGCTTAAAAGTTTCACTTTTATGGCCTACCTTAAAGGGGGAGTATCTTCATCATTTGCGTTCCTTTGTCTCTCCAGCTTCTCCCAAACCAGGGGGTTTTAACCAAAGGGGATACACACCCCCCCTTCACTGTTCATGCGGCCCCGGTCACTGTGTCTCCCCTATGCATCATTTTTTGTAAAGCTTTTTTACATCCCACAGCTTGCATTCATGTTACAATTGAATCCAGTTTTGTAAAGCCCTCCAGACTGTGCAAGTAAATGCTCCGGCCCCAGGTCCCTTCTGGGGTTTGGGGCACATCGCACAATTTGTGCTGTTTTTCTGATTGTAAAGCCCTCAGTTTTATTCTATTCTTCTGGCTGTGCAGAGTAAAAGGGCCGTCCCTTACTTTGAGTAAAGGGGCAGCCCAAGCTCCGGAATACGGCTGACGGGGGGCCGAACAAAGTAAATGACTCCACTAGTGAAATGCAAGGAGGAGGGTCGCCCGATGGAGATCATGTAAAACAAAAAGAAAATAAGGATCCGTAAAAGACACTTTTTCTAAAAACATCCCAAATTCAAAGTTTTCTTGTATTTACGTCCCCTTATTCTGAAACCATTAAAAAAAGATTAAAAACCCCTTTAATTTGCTCAAAGATCATTTTTAAAGTTCAACAAAGCTTTTGGAAAAAATTCTATGGCAACGGGTAGAAGAACATTTTCCCCTGTTCTCTGGTAAACCTGATGTAGGCCACAAAAGTGGAAGTTTTTTAAACACAAGGGACTAACTTTTGTTGGAAAACAAGAAACTGCACCCCCAACCAAGAAGGGAACCCATAATTGGGGCGTTTGCTCCCAATGGGGCCCCCTTCCTTCCCCACTGAGGAGGGAACAAGAAAACAAAAATTTTAAAACATGCTTGCTGTCAAACGAAGGACACGAAGTACAACAAAGGGAACAACCAAAAAAGCATAAGTAAAATAAATAAAGAAAAAAAAAAAAATTAATAGGATTCAATTTTGAATGAAAAATCAAGTCCATGCCTTAGAGGGGGGTTTTTCCCCCCTACAAAAAATCATATCTCTAAAGATAGGGACAGTAAAAAAAGCACTTGGTTTCTTTACCCCGTCACTTTTAAACAATATAACTAATCTTGCATCTATGCAATTTCTGCACAGCTGGATGGGGGGACGCCCCTTTTTTTTGTGATTGGGGTGATTGAAAAGTCATCACGTTCAACAGCCCCCTGAAAGGGGAAAACCCCCGTTTGCTGGATTGGCCCCCTGCACCTTCTTAAATCCCCCTGAGCTGGAATAGAAAGTAAACATACCTAGTTTTCTCTATGCCCATCCAACTCTATTAAAGGACTGGGAAATTACTTAGTGTCAACATTAGATTTCCCTCCCCTTATATAAGTTATTAAAAGCTTTACAGTACCCTACCCCGCCTTAACAAGGGGGGTAAAAAGGGGGAGGGCACGTGATTTCTCACATTGTTTCACAGCTCAGCTGTATGATCACTGCTTACAGCAAAAGAGGGTTTTTTGGTTACAATGTGCTTGTGCACCTGGAGAAGACAGCCGCAGACAGAAAGCATCAGAACGCAGAGCCGTCATCTCCAGACATTCTTTCCCTTCCACTGCTTCACACAGAATAACAATGTCACAACTCTTCAGTGAGGGGAGACATGTCTACTGGGAGATACACGCCTACTGAGAGAAGAGACTCGACCCTGGATTTGAAGCTTAAACAGATAGATGCAGTCTGAGAAAGCAGGTAACGCTAAAACCCCTTTAATGCCATTGGGATGTGTAGAATGACCTACTGTGAGCAATACTGATGCACTAACAATTGCAGAGAGAAATGATCTGAATTTTGTCCTCATCATTGTGCAAATCTTAATTGTAAGTCTCAAAAATAATATTTGGGGTGTGGCTGTGCTAATGTGGATACAATCGATGGTATTAAATTTTAAATTTTAATGGTTTACATTAAAGGGTTGGTCGAGTTCTTTTTTTTTTTTCCCCGTCTTAACATTAAATAGCTGTACTTGGACTCCATAGCGAATATGTATAAACTTGATTGTTCACTTCTACAGTGAACGCCATGCCTTACTACTGCATACACTATAGAAGAGCTGGCCAACCCAAACAAAACTTCATACTATACAGAGAAGTCTGACACAGCGTTCAAGGAGGAGGGTGGATGGTTACACTATAACAGCAATGGCCTCCTAACTATCGTGCATGTGTGCTAGTCATTAGGTCAGCCAGCTCTTCTATAGTGTATGCAGTAGTAAGGGATGACAAGCCGAACGGAGTGCCATCACTTGCTGCCACACAGATAGTAATAAATACAAAAGCATAAAACACAAAAATACATAAGACATTACATCAGTTAAGTTTATACATACATTATAGCCAACACAAAAAAAGACTCTAGGGAAGTACATTGGCCAGGTATTCAAAGGAATACACAATACCTCCAAAATATTAAACAGGCAATGCAAATAAAAATATCATATTATACCAAAAAAAAAAAAAAAAAGGGACTTGCTACCCAAAAATCAATAAAAAGAATAACTTTATTAAATTAAAAAGTAACAGAGATAGTAGCATGATAATATATAGGATCAAAATATATTAGCCATAACAAGGAACTCCACACTGCTTGCACCTGATGCCCCAACGCACGTTTCACTACTGCTTCCTCCACTACTGCTGAGTGAAACATAAGTAGTGAAACATAAGTTGGGGCGGCAGGTGCAAGCAGTGTGGAGTTCCTTGTTATGGCTAATATATTTTGATCCTATATATTATCATGCTACTACCTCCGTTATATTATCTAGCTTTATAAGTAGATGTTAACGAAAGGATGTTGGTTTGTCGTCCAAGTTAAACACATTCAAACTATTTAATTTGTATTTTGTTTTTTTTTTTGTTTGTGAATTCATTTTTTACTTTATAATTTAATAAAGTTATTCTTTTTATTAATTTTGGGTTGCAAGTCCTCTTTTTTCTTGGTATAATATACATTATAGCCAACCTAATTAATTAAAAAAAGAAACGGAACCCTCTTAATTTATCTTCCAGCACTGCATATGTTTACTTAGGCTGATTCACACGTTGCTTTACTGCATGTGGTTTTTTGAATGCAGATGCTTTTGTAATTAACGCTTGTGAAATATGAGTTAATAAAAAAAATCCTCTTTTTATTTTTATCGCTTGCGATGCAATTGAAAAAACTAAATGTGTAAATGCACCCTTAATGTGCTCAATATGAGAATCTGGCGTTTCATTAGTAATCAATGCAGAAATCCAATTAATACCAAAGCGCTCACTTACTTTTTCTTGCAGCTGTAGCTAACTGATGGAATTCCCAATGGGGGATTCGCTTCTATTAACTTAAAACAATCTAATACTTAATGTACACGCATAGCTTGTGAACAGGAGCTTGTAAATAGTTTGGTCTTTTTTTTTTTAAAACAGACTGTCAAAGTTAAATTAATATACATAAATACTATCATCTTATATGTTACAGAATACATTTACAAATGTATAGTATAATATATATATATATATATATATTAAATAATAATATTATAATAATATATATATAATATATATATATTATAATAAATAAGATATAGATAAATATATCTATAGAATTCTATACTATAATATATCTATTCATATATATACACCACACACACACACACACCTCATCGAAAAGGATAAAAAAAAATATACAAGATTAAAATTTTAATACGACTTACATCAACAAGCCAAACATCATCTTGTCTGGTTTCCCTGAAACTACAAAAAGAAACAAAACAGTAAGTAAAAATGACCTTTAATAATTTTATGAACTTAAATCTACAGTTTTCTTCTAGTCTGTTGTAAGGAACAGAGAGAATACACACTTCATTCACACCTCTAAAGCCACCTGAGCTTGGTCTCATACAAAACCCAGTTCACTTCTTGTCAATGTGCCTTTCAACTCCCAAATGGGCCACCAGCGTGGGACAGTGGGGCAACTCCTAATGAATTCAATCCCGCACAGACACATTGAGCCAGCAGAGCTCTATATATGCTCCTGTGTGTCGTCTTTAGGTGATGGCCAGTGTGGGACTGCTGGGCAATCATTTATGAAGAAAGGTATCCCTGAGTCTAACTTGAAAGAAGTGATATGTGGGAAACGAGTCTCCATGAAGTTGAGCCAGGAATCTGCGAGTACAAGTTCACCGCTAATCGTTCTCAGAATATTGTCAGAATATATCATACAAGTCTTATAATGACAGCAATGTGTGTAATCTCTGCATGGCTTTTCCACTACATATATGCCACTCCAACTGCTTGGCACATGAAAATCAGTCATTTTCCACACCATACTCTCCTTTTAAAAGGGTTGTCTACCTCATTAAAAAGTAATTTAAATAGCTCTTGGTCCTCAAGTAACATATGAAGGTAGACTTATCTTCCCCTGGTGCTCGCCTCTCTAGTCGAAACATTTATGATTCTTTGACGCCAAAACTTTGGCGCAGAACAGTTAGAACAGCCAGACCAGGTTAAAGGTGGTCTGCCTGAGTTGTCGTATTGGCACTAGACTGTGCCTGTATGTATGATCTGCAGAAGAACAGGTTGAAAAACCAACTCACAAATTTAGCCACTTAAATGGGTTTTGCCACAAAGTAAAATTAACGTGGGAAGCTTGCAAATTAAATAATAAACATTTTCAACATTCATCCTTATTAAAAATTCTGCACCGTTTTTGCTTTAGCTGCCCTTTTAGTTATCCATGTTTACAGCTCGTCTCCAGGGGATGCGACCAGGGCTGCGAGCTCCTCAGTCCTGGTCGCACATGCCCAGACATAACCTCTCCTCTCAGGCAGCTACTGAGTGCTGTCACTCTACTCCCGTCCTCCATGCTCCTTAGTAATTAGTCAAACAGTGCAAATAAGTAAAAAAAATAAATAAACCTCAATGAGCTATAGTGTATTGATAAAGAAAAAAAAATCCACGGGTTTGGTTCCTGCAGGGATTTGAACCCAGGACCATTGTGTCAGGAGGTAAAAAGCATTACCTCTAGGCTACATTGTAGCAACTTGTACTTTTGTAAATAAACAGACCTTTCTTTGACTAGAGAGAGGAAAGGCCTGGTGATCTCATCCTGCTGGGTCACATGATATGCAATTCAAACAAATCACACACGCCCCTTCTGAGCACACAGAGCTGAAGAGCTGGATGCAGGAGGTATGAAATGAGATCATGGCAAAACCCCTTTAACCAGTATAGACAAATTCACATAAAAAGAAGGTCCAGTTTCTACCCAAAAAAAAAATCAAAAGCCTTTATTAGATATTCATGACTAGTAAGTCATGGATAGTTGATGAAGAACGTTATTTTTCACGGAAGCTGGACCTATGTCTTTAATTATGGTCTGGGGAATGTTTTCATGACATCCATGTAGTAGGCACTCTTTTTCTAATTGACGTTTTATTGAATTTTAGCAATATAACAATAAACATTCTGGAAATCGAGAACAACGTAGTAGACACTTAACTGATTTGGGTATGATTCCATGCAGGTAGATGGGAAATACCAGCAGAACAATGCCACGTGTCACACGTGTAGAAATGTGCAACATTGGTTAGAACACTAAGGCCATGTTCACACGGCGTTTTTGGACGAGGTTTTGGGAGCGTTTCCTCACCCAAAACCTCGTCCAAAACGCCCCCAGTTCATTTAATTGATTCCTATGTAAAACCTCGTTGTAGTTCACACTTGACGAGGTTTTTACATGCTTCTTTGGAAGCAATGAAAAAGAAATGTCATGTCAATTCTTGAAGCGCGTTGTAGGCGCGGTTTTCGGTGCGGTTTTTAGCGCGGTTTTTGTCCCGGCTATTCATTTGTATGGGTGAAAACCTCCTCGAAAACCAGATCCAAAACTTGATCAAAGCCCCGTCAAAAACCTCGTCTAAAGAAGCGTGTTTCAGGTGAGGTTTTCATGTGGTTCGGACGAGGTTTTGGGAGAGGAAACACTCCGAAAACCTCGTCCAAAAACGCCGTGTGAACATGCCCAAACCCTGGCTCCATAATTCCCCAGATTTGAACCCAATTGAGCATCTGTGAGATCACCTCGTGTCTGCTCTATGGATCAGCTATAGGATGCGGTCATTATGGCCTCAGATACCTGTGACAAGGCGCTGTATTTTTCTTTCATAAAGTGTCTATGATATTGTCTTTCTCCACACACCAATAACAATAGTCAGAAAACGCTGCACACATATGACTTATTTTCCCTGCATTCTGTCTATACTGCATAGAATACCATACGTTATTGAAGTGGTTATGGCACATTGTTTTTTTGTCTAGCAATGCTGGAAAAACTGCTCCCGAGCTCATGAGTATTGTTGCAGCATCACGTCCCCCGAGGCTTTCACAAGCATTCCCTCATCTGCTCCTGCCATAACCAATCATTGTTATTTGGATCTTGACACCCAGTTTCATCATCTATAAAGAGAAGCTTGCATCATCGGCACAAAAGCAAATCCCACATACTCCATGTGCAGCTTTCTTGTCCAGTTGTTTCGTTACTGCTCATCACTCCATCCACTCAAGCGTTATCCGATGACTACGCAATGAGCCGCGCATTAATAGATCCCACCATGAAAAGCCTTCAGCAGAGTCCACTCATCAGCAAGTTAGTCAGACAGTACGGATAGACTAGAAGAGCATGTTACTACCTTCATTATATCGCTGAGGCTTTGTGTATGCAGCACCAATCTTGTCATCAAAACCACAGAGGAGCAATGGGGGACCCCCTCGATAAGCGAAAAGGGTTGATAGGTTGCGGGTAAAGGTCGCCGGGTTTTAGCTGTCCTATCTCCTTTGCTGTAGTTTAGTTAAAGCACAGTTAAATAGCCGCTGTGAGCAGGGTTTTATGTATTCATAAGATGCATACCCCTAACCCACCACTCCCCTGCTGCTTATGGACAGCTTTCCCTAGATTACTGTGCATAGCAAGAAAGTTGTCAATCAATGCTAGGAGGGCAAAGGAAACCCAAGTTTTTTGTTTTTGTAATTGCTGCCTTTCAGTGCACGTGGCCCTTGAAGATGTGTTTCCCCTATAGACTTTGATGGCATCTTTGGGAACTGCACTTATCTCAGGAACGGGTACCCAAAAGTCTCCATTCAGAACAGAGAATAGATCAAGCTTGCGCATGACTCGCCACTAATTCCTGCCTTGGACAGGAAATATTAGAAACGTTAATGTGGCAGCTATGGGAGCCTTCCAGCTGTCATGGTAATTAGCACCCCACAATCCTGTCGTAGGGAGGCCAACCAGAGGGGGAGGGGGGTTTACAGTGCAGAGCATTGCGCCTCATTCATTTAGTCACTGCAGCATCTAAATGGTTAAACAGCAGGGATTGGAGCCAGCTCTGATCTCTGCTGTTAGCAGAGGGTGTCAGCTGCACTCAGCCAACACTTACCTATGATGGGACTAAGTCTGCTCCATAGCTTCTTTCCAACAACAGGATTTACCTATACGTCCACTGTCGGTAAAGGGTTAAAACTGCAATGTAATTTGCTGCTACAGGCGACTGCTTTACACTTCCTCTGCACTAGTTTGATAAGTCTCCCAGATTCTGGCTAGTGCTCAGGAGATGTCCAGAAATGGAAAATTATAGCTGCTTCCTTAGGGAGCGGTGCCACACCTTTTCATAGGTTGCTTCTGGCAAGGCAGCCCAGCTACACTATAGTATACTGAGTTGAGCTGAAATACCTCACACAACCTATGGCAGGTGTAGCGTTGTTTGAAAAAAGCTGCCATGTTTTTCTCATCCTTTATGGACGGCTGTAGGTTGTGCACCTATGGGGTACAGGATTACGACACACACAACATATTCATATGTTGGCTGACAGTTTCTCTTTACAAGTGATCTTTGTTAATGAGGGAAGTGGCAGTGAGCAATATTGTCAGTTTTGTATGTGAAAACAGGAAGAAGCAGCAGAACTTTCAGGAAATGGAAGTTGTAATGTAAAAAGTAAGAACATGAATTCAAAATAAATTCTTCTCCTAAAAACCTGAGAGGCCTCATCTAAAGTCTACAAATATGTTTTATTTTTCAATATCCCTCTGAAATGTCAGGGGGGGTTTGGTTTTGAAGAACCTCAATATATAGATGCACGTAATGCCTGTATATTCTCCATAACAGTGTAGCTTCATGTTCAGTTCTCATGCTATGGCGCCTCCTGTAGGCGCTTGGTAGTAGATCTGGGTCAGCATGGGTGCTCTGACCATTCAGCAGATGGGCGGCCTCATACGCAGCAAGACGCCATGCACTGGATTTTATGACACTTTTCTATCCTAACCAGTTGTCTATGCCACGGCAGTTCTCCAGTCAGATCGGGCCAGATGGGCTAGCCTTCACAGCCCATACACATCAGAAATCTCTGGGTGCCCAGGAGCATGCCTCCAATCCATCAGCTGGACCACTTTCAGTAGGTAGTAACTTCTGCATGCCAGGACACCACACAAGTGCTACGGTCCAGTCATCTAGTCATCACAATATGGCCCTTGTCAAAGTTGCTCAGATCCTAAGGCTACGTCTACAGTTAAAGGGGTTTTGCCACGATCTCACTTCATACCTCCTGCATCCAGCTCTTCAGCTCTGTGTGCTCAGAAGGGGGCGTGTGTGATTTGTTTGAATTGCAGATCATGTGACCCAGCGGGATGACATCACCAGGCCTTTGCTCTCTCTAGTCAAAGAAAGGCATGTTTACACATAGTGCTGTGTAGCTCAGAGGTAAATGTTTTGCTTCACAGCACAAGGGTCCTCGGTTCAAATCCCTGCAGGAACCAAACCTGTGGATATTTTTTTCTCTTTATCAATGCACAGACCTGATTGAGTTTTTTTTTTTCTTATTTATTTGCACTGTTTGACTAATTACTACGGAGCACAGAGGAAGGGAGTAAAATGACAGCACCTGGGGTTTGAACACTCAGTACCTGCCTGAGAGGAGAGGTGATGTCTGTGCATGTGCGACCAGGACTCAGCAGCTCTCAGCCCTGGTCCGTATCCCCTGGAGACGAGCTGTAAACAATGGATCACTAAAGGAGCAGCTAAAACAAAAACGCTACAGAATTTTAATAATGATGAATGGTGAAAATGTTTATTATTTAATTTGCAAGCTTCCCACGTCAATTTTACTTCGTGGCAAAACCCCTTTAACTTAAAATACTGCCAGAATTCCGACGGTATTTTAAGTTCGCGGCACCGCCATTTTAATGCACGAAAAATGGGGTCGGATTTCGGATTCCCGGCGGCACATTACATGGGCTGCACCGGAATCCAAACGCGGTTTCGGGTGGAACACCCCAACCCCTGTTCTATTTTTCTCCGGGAAAGGGTTTTGGGTTTTTAAAAAACCCCCGGGTAAAGAAACCCTTGTCCTGTAAGACTAATACCCCGATTTTCAAACTGGGAGCTACACAGTGTTGGGTTTCGGTGGGATTTTACGGATTCAAAAAAAACCTGAATCGGGGGGGAAAAACGGCCCAAAATCCAACAAAATTTCTTTTTCCCTTTTTTTCCTGCTTCCAACCTTTAAACTTCTAAAATTGTTTTGGCTAAATTGCTGCCTATTAGGACCTAACCCTTGACATGTACCATTATCACGAGTTTGCCCCAAGGGATATTCAATTAATTTTAATGGCTGACAAAAAAAGAATTTAAAACATACACAGCATACTTACGTCTCACCCAAAGGCCCTCTACAAATCCCTAAAGGAAAGGGGGCCAACAGGAACAAGGCTGCAACAAAACAGAGAAAAAAAGAACGCCTGGTTATGTTTTTATGCTAACAGGTTTCACAGCAAAGAGGGCTCCATTAAGTTTTAAACCTTTGCCCCTACTATAAGGGCTCCCATCATAACATCCCTTTTAAATATATTATTTTGCCTTTTCTAAATTAACGGGTTCATAAATTTATACCCCCATTAAAATATATTATCTGCCCCTTTCCCCTAAAAAAATAGATTTCAAAACCCTACTATTAACAAAAATTTCCCTCAAAAAAATTCATGAAAACCCATCCCCCCCCCACAAAAGGGAAATAAACCCATGCTGCCCCATATTTTAAAAGCTGTAATTTTTTGCCCACAGTAAAAAAAGTAAAAATTAATAAAAATTTTATATACATAGTGTAAGGCCCTGTTCACACGGTTGATCAAAGCTCGTCCCAAACGTCCCCAGTTCATAACATGGTTTGCTAGGGGAAAACCGCTTTGGGTTTTCAAAAAGGGCGCGGGTTTGGCCGCGGTTTTAGTCCTGCCTACTATTTGTATGGGCAAAAACCTCGCCGCAAACCGTGCCCCAACCGCGCTTGGCACATAATCTCCCAAAAAATTGGGACCGAAGAGAAACAAAAGAAATAAAAGACCAATTTTAAATATTTTCCTAGGGAAACTAAACCCAAAACTCTTAAAAAAAAAACAAAACCCTTTAATTTTTTTTTATATCTAACCCCTTTAAACCCCAAAACACACAAATTTTAAAAACCCGATCTCTAACCTTTATCATTTAACCCCTTTTTTTCTTTTGAAAGAGGGAATAACTCCCTTTTTAAAATCAAGTCTGTGGAAAAAGCCCCAAACCAAATTTAAAAGGGACCTTTTAAACTAACAAAGTACTAAGCCCAGTAAGGGGTCCCAAAACCAACTACTTGGGCATCCTCCCTTTAAACCAAAACACAAAACAAATTTAAGGGCCCCCCTTTTGACACCGTCTGGGAGCGGGGACACTTGAAAAAGAGGGGAAAAGATCACAATTTAAAACTCATTCCCACCCCCCCGACATGGTTTTTTGGCCCCCTAACCTGGGTTTAAACAACTTAAGGTCCATCACATTGGGGGCTGAGCTCACTTTCCTTTTTTATCATGTTAAAGGGTTAAAAAACCCCTTCAGGGCTCAAACCCAATTTTGCCATTTAGAGAATCCCCAAAAGCCCACCCCCCTTCCCCACGGGACACTCAAAAACATGTCCAGCTGGGGGGCGCTTTTGGGGGGGGAAAGGACAGGTTTTGGGCCGCAGCAACCGCCCCAATCCCGCGGCCCAAAACCCCGCCGTGTAAACGGGGGCCCAAACATATTCCGCGACTTTAAAAATTTAGAGGGTATAAGTAAAAACAAAAAACAAACTTTACCAAAAAGGGCCCCATTTTTCACACGGTTTAAACCCCCCCGACGGATTTGTGACCTATTGAGCTCAAAAAATCCGCCGGAAAAAGGGGGCGGGCGGGGGGGGGGGAAACGGGGCGGGGGCGCCGCCCCCGGGCCCCCCCATAGAAAATTTCATTGTTTTACACGGCCGCGACCCCGAAAAAAAATGTGATTTCCTTTTTTCCCCCCCGGGGCGGTTTTCCCCGAGCGGGGAGGACGAGGGGAATTCCACGTTCTTATGAAAACGGGATTACCGTAATGACCCCGGACGGTTTGGCCCGTATTTAAGCGAAAATCCCGCCAGTAGGGTGCCAACCCCGGGGCAAAAAAAGGGCCCGTGTGAACACCCAAAAAAGCCCCAAACCCCTCCCCCAAAATAATAAATTGGAAGGAGAGACCCCTAGAAAAATTTAAAACCCGGAAACCCCCAAAAAATAATAATCACAAAAAACTACCAAAAAAACCCAAATCCCCTTCAGGGAAGGGGAAATAAAAAACCCTTTTTTTTGGAAAAATCAAAAGGGGGGACTAAAAACCCAATTACTAAAACCCTACAGATACCCCTTAAAAAAATTTCCATAAAAGGGGGACCCCCCCCAAAAAGATTGACTCCACCGGAAACCCTTTTCCCTAATAAAGCCGCTACAATTTTCCAAAAACCCAATTTTCGGGAAAAATTGTAAAAAACAATTAGTATAAAATACAAATACCCCCAAAAAGGGAAAAATTATATCAATACCCCAAAAAAAATTCCATACAAATAGGGGGCAAGAGGGACATACACTAAAACGAAAAAAAACAATAAATACCAGGGACACACAAAATACGTAACATACTTTAAACATTTTACATCAACTGTTCCTAAAAAACACATGTTCCACGCTTTCCCCCCTAGAATCGGGGGTTCCCTTGGGAACAAAAATTAAAAGGAAAAAGGTTTGCTTCGCCCTAAGAAGGAAATAAGGGTGGTGTAAAGAGACATATTGGGGACCGTCCTTTTAACCATCTATTATTTTCCTTCTATGGCGAAAGAACCTTTTTCCTTTTATACATGTTTTTTTCCCTGATGAACCCCCGTATCTAGGGGGAAAACCCTCGGGAAATGTGTTTTTTATGGAAAAGTTGATGTAATTGTTAATGTAGTTATATTTTGTGTGTCCATGGTATTTATTGGTTTTTGCGTTTTAGTGTAGTGTCTATCTTGCCCACTATTTGTACTGGCATTTTTTGGTGTATTAAGATCATTTTTCCCTTTAGTGGTATTTGATATTTTAGTACTATATTGTTCTCACAATTTCCAGTACTTGTTTAGGGATATTGTAGGTGCTGATTAGGGTAGGTTGCAGTGGGTGGTGGCCCTTTTTGGGGCGGGTGCCCGTTGTGTATATTCTGTTTGGTCTATCTGTAAGGCGTAGTAGAGAATTATAGTCCCCTTTTAGACTGTCTAATAAAAGTTATATTTTATTATCTCTTTACCTAAAGGCATTTGTTCTTTTGGTAGTTTTTTGACAATAAAAAGCTACTAACAGATCAGACAAAGTAGTGAGTGTCCTGCTTACAATCCATAAGGGCGAGAAAAGGTGAGTAGTGCTTGGTTTATACAATGGTCCAGCCATGTGTCATGAATATGGGATACTTCACATGAAAAGTGGATGAACCTGCCACCATATAGTACAGCTACAGATAAGTGCCTGTGAGTGCCCAAGCGCATGGAGTGTCAGAAGTGTGACACTGAAAGCTACGGGTTAGCAATTCGGGATCTTGGTAGGCCTGCCTGAGAAGATGTGTTGAGCGTTAGTCTGACCATATGGGGTAGTATGTTCCAGAAAACTGGTGCAGCATATATAAAGTCTTGGGAGCAAGCATGGTAGGCTTGGATGATTGCGGCATTTAATCGAAGATCATCAACAGAAGAGAGAGACACGGTAGGGTGGTAGAAAGAGATTAAGGAAGAGATGTATGGTGCAGCACTGTGGAGAGCTTTATGACTGAGAGACTGACACAGTCACATGAAGTATTGAACACATGAAGAAAGAAAGAGAGATGCAAAAAGCCATGAAAAGTCGTGACACCAGATCAAATCTATAAGGAGTTAGACAGCAATCCTGCCACTAAGTGAGAAATAATATCAGCTGGATCAGCTAATGGCTTATAAAAAGGGCATCTTATTACCAAGGTGCAACACAAGAAACAATTCATGATGGGTAAAACCAGTGAGCAGTCGCAAAACCTTTGGAACCATATGATTGCAAAACATACTGATGAATGGGTTACAGAATATTTTTTTAAAACTACTGAAGGTTCCAGTGAGTCATGTTGGGGCCATAAGTGAAAAGAACATCATTTCACCATAAATTGGCCACGACCAGGTGCTCCACACAAGATTTCAGACTGAGGGGTGAGAAGAATCAACAGAAGAGCTATTCAAGAGCCATGGACCACCTACAGAAAATCCTGGAATCAGTAGGTACAATTTTTTCACAGAAACCAGTAAGTAATGGACTCATCCTCCATGGCCTTTATATACGCTCACCACACAAGACTGCATTGCTGAACCAAATGCACGTTCAAGTTTAAAATTTGTTCAACAACATTTTGGGTATGTTCACACAGCGTGTTGGATCCATTTTTAGATGCATGCTTGGATCAGTGTTTCGGACCCTAACTGGACCCAACACGCATCTAACAATGTGCAGTGTGATTTACATTGCTTTCAATGTAAAAAATGCATCGGCGTTCAGACGAGTGATAGCCGATGTGGTTTACATGCGTTTTTCAGATCCGTTCCAAGAATTTCCATGTCAATTCTTTATCTGTTTGAAGCAGCAGGAGCCCTTTCTACCACTATAGGGCGCGTTTCTGCTGCAGCCAAAACGCATCCAAACACGCACCTATGTGTTGGATACGATTTACGCAGCACTTTTGAATGCGTTTTTTGGATCCAAAAATGGATCCAACACACCGTGTGAACACACTCTTAGACAAATCTGTGAAATACTGGGATAATATAGTCTGGTCAGATGCGACTAAAATTTAATTCTCTGGATACCATAATAAACATCATGTTTGGAGACCTAAATATCACCCTAAAAACATCATGCCAACAGTGAAGTGTGGAGGTGAGAACATCATGGTGTGGGGCTGTTTGTCAGCATACAGCACTGGTAAACTTCATATAATTGAAGGAGGATGAATGGAAAAATGTACTGAGACATACTTGATAAAACCCGCTGCCATCTAGCAGGATGATGAAGATGAAACGAGGGTGGACATTTCATCAACACAATGATCCCAAACACTCAGCCAAGGAAACTCTCAATAGGTATCAGAGAAAGAAAATAAAGCTACTAGAATGTCCCAGCCAATCACCGGACCTGAATCTAATAGAAAATTTTTGTAAGGAACTAAAGCTCAGAGTTCATGTAAGAAGCCCACAGAAGCTTCAGGATTTCAAGAGCATTTGGGTGGAAGAATGGGTCAAACTTCCACCTGAGACTTGTTTCTCCATACAGGAGGCGTCATGATGCTTTTGCACCAAGTATTAAATACATTTCAGTGTGTGTGTTTAATACTTTTTCCTGTGTCATTTCTCATTATTTCACACGACTTCATTTATGGACATCCATGGTTTGGTTTCTTTGTCAATGTGCATTGGATGGGCTGTAACCGATATCTGGTGAGAATTTCATGTCAATAGCATCTTTAGAAAAATATTTACTTAGAAAATTGGTGACGTGTTCAATACTTATTTCACCTGCTGTATTATCTGCCCTATCTATACAGGTTTCCCTCATATACGATCCATTTACATATATGATCTGTAAATCTGCCTCGTATACAGGATCGCATGTAATATGTATTTGATTTCCCTCCTATATATGTTGACATTATATGTCTTATATGATCTCCATTATATACAGTATCCCAAGTAATGGCTATATGCTCCCCATTCTATGCAGGATCACGTTACGTCTATACGATCATAATCCAATATAGGATCGCATGTCCATACGATCATCAACCTATAAAGGTTCCCATGTCTATACAACCCTCTCCCATACAGGATCCCTTGTCTATAGGATCCCCCTTCCATCCAATTCCCCTACCATACAGAATCTTGTGTCCATACGATCCCCCCCCCCTTCCATACAGAATCCCGTGTCCATACGATCTCCCCCCCCTCCCATACAGAATCCCGTGTCCATACGATCCCCCCCCTCCCATACAGAATCCCGTGTCCATACGATCCCCCCCCCTCCCATACAGAATCCCGTGTCCATACGATCCCCCTCCCATACAGGATCCCGTGTCTATACGATCCCCCTCCCATACAATCCCCGTGACAAATACCCCCCTCCAAACAGGAACCCCGGTCTATACAAACCCCCTCCCAATCCCGGGAAACCCTTTTTGTCTATACAATCCCCCTCCCAATACAGGTCCCTTCCCTAATTACAAACCCCCCTCCCATACAGGACCCGGCTAAAAGCAAACCCCCCCCAAATACAGGACCCCTGTCAACACTGTCCCCTTCCCATACAGGATCCCGTGTCTACACGGTCCCCCTCCCATACAGGATCCCGTGTCTACACGGTCCCCCTCCCATACAGGATCCCGTGTCTACACGGTCCCCCTCCCCAACCGATCCCTGTCCTATAGGGCCCCCCTCCCATACGGGAAACCCCGGGTGTCTACCCATCCCCCTCCCATACGGGACCCCGGTCACACGACCCCCCCCCATACAGGACCCCCGGGTCTAAAACGATCCCCCTCCCATCCCAGGATCCCGGCCCCAACACGGTCCCCCCCCATACAGGACCCCGGGGTCCCCACGGCCCCCCCCCCCATACAGGATCCCGTGTCCAAAAAACGGATCCCCCCCCCCATAAAGGATCCCGTTTTTTTTTTTTACACGGCCCCCCCTCCCATTACAGGGACCTGTCCTACACGGTCCCCCCCTCCCATACGGGAAATCCCGTGTCAACACGGCCCCCCCTCCCAAATACGGGAAAATCCCGGGGCTCCAAGGGCCCCCCCTCCCAAAAACCAGGATCCCGTTCTACAGGGGAACCCCCTCCCATACAGGATCCCGTGTCTAAACGGTCCCCCTCCCCAAAAACGGACCCCGTTTCAAACAGGGTTCCCCCCCCCCCTACGGGACCCCCTTGCCCTTACAGGGTTTCCCCCTCCCATACAGGACCCCCGTGTCTAAAACGGCCCCCCCTCCCATAAAAAGGTTTCCCGTGCTACACGGCCCCCCCCCTAACAGGAAATCCCGGGGGTCAAACACGGCCCCCTCCCAAACGGGAAAAACCCCGTTCTACACGGTCCCCTCCCATACGGGGGGAAAAAAATCCCGTGTCAAAACACTTCCCCCCCCTCCCATAACAGGACCCGTGCTACAGGGCCCCCCTCCCAAACCCGGGGACCCCCGTGTCTACACGGTTCCCCCCCCCAAAAACAGGACCCCCGGGTCTAACGGTCCCCCTCCCAAAAAGGATCCCTTTGGTTTTAAAAAAAACGTTTTCCCCCCCTCCCCAAACGGGATCCCATGTCTTTTACACCCCCTCCAAACGGGAAAACCCGTTTTCGGGGTAGGGTCCCCCCCCTACAGGGAACCCCCAATGCCCTTGCACGATCCCCCTCCCAAACAGACCCTAAGTCTCCCCGGGGGTTCCACCCCCATACAGCCCCCTGTGTTTTAAAAATAGGTCCCCCCCCCCTAAAACCCCCTCCCAAAACCTGAATAAATTTCCCTGGGGAAGCCCCTTTCTAAACGGGGACGGGGGGGACCCCTCAAAACCCCCTCTAAACCCCCTTCTCTGCCCTCCTTTTAAACCCAAACATTTTTTGGTATGGACCCTTTCTAAACAAAAGCGCCTTCCCATACAAAAAATAAAGGGGGGTATGAGGAGGGCTGGACGGGCCCAGCAACCGCGCAAAATTGGGGGGTGACCCCCCGGTCCCCCCACACCCCGGGGGAGCAGAGACGGGGGGCCTGTTTGTAAATTCCCGGGTTTGCTATAAGGACCCAAGCCCGGCAGCGGGCCAAAGGGTTAAAGGAGATGGCCCGGGAAAAGGGAAACGGGCACGAGGCGCCCTCCCTCCTCTATGTCACGGGCTGGGCGGGCGCTGGGATCACAAACGTTTTACAAAAAAGTGTACGGGCCGTCCGGGTTTCCCAAACACTCGGGGTCCGGCTCCCTTTTCCTCCATGTGAAAGCGAATGACGTGAAAGCCCCTTTCACACTTGGATTTTGCATGGCAAAAAAAACAACCTTCTAAAAACCGTTTTGGGTTTTTAGCTTGGGCCGTTTTTTTTCAGTTTTTGCATTTTCCTCAAACCCAAAATAAATTCCCCACATGCCTACAAATTGGGGAAAAAAACGCAGAAAATAAAAAAAGAGAAGCACAACAAAACCCCCGCAAAAACCCCCGCCTTTTTTTTCCCTTTGGGGTGAAAGGAAAAAACTTTTGAAAAAAAAACTGCACCTGAGCAAAGATAAAATGCATCTAAAAGGGGGAAAAAAAGAAAACAAAAAATTTAGCAAGGCTTAGCGCTCGCAAAATTTCCATGTTTCACTACAAGGTTTGCTTTTTCATGTTAAAGATCTTTAAAAACAAGTCATTTTAACAACAAAATGCCCAAATTAACGGGGGGGCCTCCCCCCCTATTTCTAAATTTATCCCCCTATTGCTTTTGGGTCCACCCAGCTCCTAAATTTCAAAAATAGCTACAAGACCCTTGGTTCAGAACTCCTGATGGGCCCGCCCCATCATTTGGTTGCTAAAAGCTACAAAATCTTTTGAATCTCCCCTGAAAGTCTCCCTGCGGGGTTCCCATAGCTACAGACCTAAACGGGCCCGGCCAGAAAGAAACCAGGAAAGAAACCAAAGAAAAAAAGGCCCTGAGGTAAATGAATCCTGAAGTTGAAAAACAACCCCTTAATCATAAAATAAAAAATCTCGCTCCGGGTTTAAAAAAAAAAAAAAAAAATTTAACAAAATAAAGTATTTTTACAAAACCCAAAACCCAAGTAATCCCCCGGGCCCAAACTTTCCAAAACAGCGCGCTGTGAGTTTTGGAAAGTTTTTTCCCCTGCCCCAAAAAAAAAGCCCAAAGGGCTGGGAAAAAACCCCGTTTTAACCGCAAAAGAAGAAAAAAGACATTCAAATGGAGCCGGCCAAAAGGGTCGAAGCCTGGCCAGGTTAAACCAAAAAAAAACCCCCCTTTGCAAAGAGCACCGCCCAGTTTCGCCTCAAACCCGGCCCAAGCCGCTGTGTGAACTCCCCTAACGTAAGGGTTTTTAAAGGTCTTCCCCCCCAAAAAATGAAGACTTTTCCTTTAAATTTTGGGGCCCCCAACTAAAAAAAAAAATAACCCCGGGCCCCCTAACACCCTTCCCCTTCAATTGACACCTGCCCATTAAAGGGGGGACGCTAAAAACAAAAAAAAATGCGGTTTGGTCACTTGCCCTATTTAACACCATTTGGGAAGCGAATACTTACTGGTGATTAAATTTAGGGCACGGCCCCAAATCAGCCCCCCCGGGAAATGAGGATAAAATTTTTTTAAAAAAATTTAAACTAGGGGGCCACAAGACTGTTTTTAAATGACCTTTAAGGGAATTTAAAAAACCCTTTAAATTTTCCCCAAATTTTTGGGCCCCAAAACCTTTCCAAAAAAAACGGGTTAATGACCCAAAAAGGCTGCGAAATAGCGCCCGGGCGCCCCAGTAAATACTTTTTCCCCCTAGGGAAACCCATTTCACCCCCCGGGAAATTATCCCCGAAAGCAATGGCTAAACCTTTTGGGATGAAAAAACCCTTACCAATACTTTGCCCAATATGGGCAAAAGGGTGCAATTTTTAGGGGGAAACCGGGGGGGACGGGGTCCCCCCCCAACTTTTTTTTGGGTGGGGACGGTCCCCCCAATTTTTTGGGCCCTTAAATAAAAAAAATCAATGGGAAAAGCATGAGAAAAACGGAAAAGGGGGAAAGAGCAGAGCACAAAAGGAGGAAAAAATTTGACCCTTTTTTCCCCAAAATTTTTTCTGTCATCGGGGGGGACAGAGTAGCCTCAATTTTCAGCCCGAGGGAGACCCCCCCTCAAAACCCCCAGCACACTCAGTACCCGGGGGCTTTTATCTTTCCCCCCCAAAAGGGGAAAAACCCACTTCCCCTATGCCCTTTTTTATCAAAAGAAGAAAAAAAAAGCTTTTGGGCCGAATCCCCAACCCTTGTACCAGACCCCGGAGACAGGAAAGGGGGGGAAACAAGGGGTGACGGCAGGTTTGATTTTGCAGTAAGGGGTATTTTAAATTTATATGGAAAAATTTGTGTATAACTTAAATGCCATCAATTTTTTTGGGCCCTGCCCACTTTTTCCCCCTGCACTTTATGCCCCGGGGGAATAGGGAAAAGGGGAAGGGGGCCGGGCCCCGCGGGCTTTTTAAGTGGGAACGGGCCAGGGGTTTTACTTCTAAAAACACGAAAACATACAGCAAGGCGCACAAAACAAGCCCCAGTTTTAAACACTGCTGAACATACCAAAAGGGCCCCGGGTTCACAGGGTTTTTATTTCCCGGGGTAATTTTGCGGGGACGGGGTTTTTCCCCCCGCAATTACGCCGGCCCCCCGAGGGGCGGGGCGGGGCCCAAGCGCTCCCCGGGCCCCATAGATTTTAAATTATCTACGGCGCGTACGGCACCAAAATAATTCACATTCATTTTCCTCCCCCCCCGGGGGAAATTCCCCCGAGCGGGGAAAAGAGACGGAATCCATAGTTCTCAAATGAAAAACGTGGAAAAACCAAAAATTAAATTTGGATGGTTTTGGGGGCCGGGTTACAGGCCTTCCATTCCGCCCCCAAATAAGCCGTTTAACATCCAAAGGGGGTACTTTCAACCCAGAAAATATGATGGCTTTTTCGGTACATTCCCTTTTCGGGAAATCTGCCTCAAAAACCGCATCCCAAATCCAGCGGAAACGGAAATTTTAACTTTAATACCCCAAAGAAAACCCATTGTCGAAAATTTTAGATACACGATTTTAATTTGAGAAATTTTCAGCCTTACGTCAGCGCCTCCCAAAAGAATTCTTAAAAGGCTTTTTTCCACTAACAGCACTAAAGGAAAGGAGTAAAGAAATCCCCCTTGGGCACCCGGGGAATAAAAAGCAAATAAAAATTCGCTTTGCTAGCCCAAATTTTCCAACAAGCAAAACATCACTTTTTCAGGGGCCGAAAAGCGTGATAGGGAAATTTTCCCCCAAGTGTGAAAGGTATCGGGTGACAATAAAATTTTTGAAATAAAAACACAAATTCTGGGGTACAATGTCTAATGTAGTTCTGGGGAAACCAGTGTGTAATGTAATAATCCGGGGAAAAGGTGTTAAAATGCATCTCTTTTGGGAAAAGTGTTGAAAAAAAAATCCCCGGGAAACAAAGAATATGAGAAAATTACTGGGGTTTTGGTTTTGAAAAAACTAAAAACGGGGGGGGTTACAGTGGGAAAAATGTATTTAATTTTCCGGGGGTTTAAAAGGGGGAAAAAAAACCCCTTGGGTATGGTGTGAAAATGTAGTAATCCGGGGAAATAAAGTATAATGAAAGAAAACCCCGGGGGTTCCACCGGATAAATGAACCCTTCGGGGTACACTTTGAAATGTATTAATCCGGGGTGCATTGTGAAAAGTAAATCTCTGGGGTACAGTGTAAGTAATTTCTGGGGGGCATTGTGTAATGAAATCTTTTGGGGTAAAAGTGGTAAATGAAATTTAAATCGGGGTACGGTTTGTAATGAAAACCCCAGGAATACAGGGGTTGTAATGCAATCCTGGATACTTTGTGAAATTTAAATCTCTGGAGCACAATGCGTAATGTAAATCTAAAAATTTTAAAAGGAAAAGGAAATGTAATTCCAAAAAGGGGGGAAAAACGGGCCAAATTTAAAAATTTTAAAGGTGTAAAATACCAAGTTTAATGAAATCCCCGGGGGTAGGTTTTAATAAAGGGGAAACTTTTTGAAAACCCAATGGTGTTAAAAAAATCTCGGGACTGTGAAAAATGTAATCCTGGGTTAGGGTGTGAAATTTAAAACTCTGGAACGGTTTTTAAAAAATTTTGGGGGGTACAGTGAAAATGTAATCTGGGGGCCCAAAAAAAAAAACCCCAAAAAAAAAAAATGTTGAAAGGAAATCCTGGGATTATACTGAGTTATGAAACCGTAAAAACATTAATAAGCCGACCCAAAGTAAAAACCGTTTCACCTATTTTTTCCCCCAAAAAAAACCCGGGAAAGCTTAATTGGGACTCGAGAAAAAAGCCTAGGGTGGAAAACCCAAATTCAGCCCCTGGTAAAATTTTAAAAAAAAAATAGATCCAAAAAATTACATGGGAAAGGGTAAAAAGGCCCATTTTTAATCCCCCCCAAAGGCGGGGAAAATGCAGTTTTTTTAATTCCCCCATACCCAAGGTAAGGCAGTTAATTTCCCCCCATAGGGAGGAAAATGGGCGGAAATAAAAGGCCTTTTTAAATTCCCCCCAAAAAGGCAAGTATGGGTCGTAAAATTAGGCGGAAATGGGCCCAACTAAAATGCCCCATAAGCAGGAAATTTTGCCCCCATGGGCCCAGGTTATAGGCAGGTATAGGTCGTTATAGAGGAAGTTTTAAATACATTTTGGTCCCCCGGGAGGTTTCCAGGAAAAGGATTTAAAGGGCCCATGGGGGGGGTTTTTGGGGGGGTTTGGTTATAAGGGGTTGGGGTTTTAATTAAGGGCGGGGTTAAGGGTCCCCTTGGAAGGCTTTTAAGGCAGGTATTGCCCCCCCTTAAGGTAGTTTATAGGCAGGAAAAGGTTTCCCCCCTAGGGGGCAAATAGGCGGGTTATAATTCCCCCCAAGGTTGGGGTTTTAGGGGGTAAAAAGGTCTTAAAAGGCAGAAATAGGTCCCTCAAAGGCGGTTTATAGGCAGGTTTTAGCCCCCCCTAGGGTAGGTTATGGGGCAGGTTTTGGGTTTTTAAAGGCAGGGTAAAAGGTCCCCAAGGACGGGGCAATGGGCAGGTAAAAGTCCCCCAAAGGTGGGTTTTAAAAGCTTTTAAAGGCTGGTATGGGGCGAATGGGGTCCCTCCTGGGGCAGGCTTTAGGCGGGAATAAGTCCCCCTGGGTGGGTTATATGCGTATATTTCCCCAAGGCGCTAAAAAGCAGGAAATAAGCCCCCCTGGGGTGGGTTTAATAGGCAGGTTTATAGGTCGTTATGGGCAGGAAAGGTCCCCCCTGGGCAGGGTTAAGCAGGAAATTTTAATTTCCCCCTGGGTTAGGTTAAAAAGGCGGGTTATAAGGTCCCCCTAGGCAGCAAAAAAGGCATTTAATAAGGCCCCAAAGCGGGTTAAAAAGGCAGGTAAAAAGGCCCCCCTAAACAGGTTAAGGCGGGGTTTTAAAAACCCAAAAAAACATTTTACCTCGCTCCCCCGGCCCGTCCCCCCGGCCCCTCCCCCCCTTTTTTCTCGGCACGGGCCCGGGGTGAGCCCACCCGGGCCACGCAGGGGCCAAGCGTGATGACACTTTGCTCCGTCCCGGGAAACTTCCCGGGGGGCCGCAAGCCCTTCGGGGCCCGGGGGCCCCACGGGGACGGGAGCGCCCGCCCCTCTAAAACCGCAGGGGAATCTTTTCCCCTTTAAATGGCCCCATTGACCCCGAAATAACCGGGGGGGGATTTTTCACACATTTTTTGACTAAAAAAACTCTTTTTAAAAAATACTCGAGTTTTATACGGGAAATAAATCATTTCTGGGGTTTCAGTGTGTAAAAAGATACTTTTTTTGGGGTATAATAAATTTAATAAAATTGCTTGAGAAACAATTGAAAATTAAATTTGTAAAGTGTTTTTTAGTAATGAAAATTTCAAATTCAAACCAAAAGTTAAATAAAAATTCTTTCGGGGAATTTTTGGAAAAGCAATAAAATATTTTTGGGGGGTAAAAAAAATGGGGACATAAGGTTCCAAAGGAGTACAGTGAGATTGGGTTCTTTTTTTTTGTATAAAAAAATTTTAATGGAGTATTGATGGGGGGAATTGGGAGGGAAAAAGGGAAAAAATTTGCGGCTTTAAAGGGCAACTTTTTTTAATTTCCTTTTAAGAGGGGGAAAAATTTTGCCCGGGGGGGTTTGGTTTCGGTTTTCATTGCCAGGCGGGCCTTTTTACCCCCGTCCCGGCTCTAAACTTCAGAAATTTTAAGAGAGCCACAAAAAAATCTTACGGACGCACCAAAAGTTTTTCCCAAAAGGGACCCCGGGCCCCCTACCTGCGGGGGGAGTTTTCACAGCACTTCCCTAGACCCCCAAACGGGGTTAAAAGGGGCCCCAATTCACTGCAGGTAGAGGAGGGGAAAAGGGAAAAGGGGAGGGAAGAAAAAAGGGGAAAAAGGCCCAAATTAAGAGGGAGGAAGGGATAGGGGATGGGGGAATGAGAAAAAAAAAATTGGTCCCCCCCCCATTTTTTCCCCCAAATTTACCCCCCCTGCATATGGGAAAAATCCCCGGAACTTTGGTAAAATTCCTGTTTTGGGAAATTTTCCCACCACTAGATAGGAGGCTGGTTTAATTTGCGAATTGCACCTGACACCCCTCCGAAAAACAGCAGGAAAAGGGAGCCGGCCAAAACTCCCTTTCCTTTTAAAAAACCCCCTAAATGAATGAGAAACAGTGCTACACACCTCACTGCGAAATCACTGGCGTAAATTTAAATTAAAAGCTTTTGGCGGGCTGGAAATCAAATCCCATATGCGCCATGTCTTCTTCAGGGAGGAAGTAATAGAACCCCCAAACTTTGAAAACCCTTCTGAAATTTGGTTATACATTTGCAGAAAAGAAAAACGGGATGTTTTTGGGGCCCCTTTAAAAGGGGTTTTAAGTAACCTAGGGGGAAGTAAATTTTTAAAAGTGTAAAAAATAAATGTTTTTAAAGTATAAAAAAATGAAAAGTTTAAATCATCCCCCTTGCCATTTTAGAAATAAAATAATAAAAAAGTTACACAAAAATTGGGCATAAAAAGCCCAACTACTAAAAAAACAAAAATCATTACCCCGTTTGCTGAACCACGTAGAAGAAAACAAATCCAAAAGGTAAAATTGGAATTTTTTGGACATTTCATGCCCCCTTAAAAAAAATTTTGAAAAAAAATTTTAAAAAAGAATAAAAAAAAAAGGTTTTCAATGTTCCCAAAAAAAAATACATTTAAAAGGAACCTAAACACATAGTTTTATGCCCCCCTTTTGCTGGGGACAAAAAAAAGCAGCGCCCAAACATGCTTTTTTCCAGCCCTGCAGGATTTTGGGCATTTAAGGGCTCAAATTTTAAATTCTTAAACAGGTTTAGCCACCCCAAACCCAAAAGGGCTAGCTCCGCCCACTGACAGTTAAACCCCAATGTTTCTACCTTTTTAAAAAGAATGGGTTTTAAATCATTTGAGGGGGGTTTGTGGGCCAAACCTCGGGTTTCGGGGGTTTAAAAAAAACTGACTCTTTTATTTTCCCCTTTTTTTTGGGCCTGAAAAATGTCAAAATTTGAGCTTTAAAAGCTCAAAAACTCCTGCATCTTACAGAAAAAAGGGACACAAGTTTGGAAACAGCGGGTCTGATTCACTAGTTTGGTCCGGGCTCTCAGCAAGGGGGGCAAAAAAAATTTTGTGACAGTTTCCCTTTTTTTAAGCCGTTAAAAAAAATGCCCTAAATTGGGTTCCATAGGGGGAAAAGAAAATTATCAAAAAAAAATGAATTCCAAACCCGCAAATTTAAAGGGGTTTGTCCCACAAAAATTTGATACTTCTTACCTCACCCCCTTTGTTTCCTTTTTTTTTAAATTTTGAATTCAGGGATGTATTTATTTGGTTTCTACTGGGCTGCATTTGGAACCCATTTCTGAAAGCAAAAAAAACCTTTTTGGCCGGGGCAGCCTACCCAAGTGGGGTTTGGGAAAAAGGCCTGTTGCAATACGACTTGGGGGGACCTAAAGCACCCATACAAAAAGGGGAAATATCTAGAATAGGTCCCGGGAAAAAATTCCCAAAATTTCAAAGTGCCCTTTCCTTTTTGCAAAAATCTTTGACAAAAAAACAACCCTTTTTTAAAAGTGAGACAACCCCTTTAAGAGATAGCGAATGTATGTTTTTAAAAGTTAAAGGGATACCATGTAGGTAGGAAGCCAGCACAAAAAGATCTAAAACTTAGCATTTATTGCATATCCATCAAATATTGGTCACAGCTGATGCCTTTAGGATCAAGTTCCCTTAATCGTAGCATAAAAAATTTAATGATACTATAGTTTAAAAACATGTCCAATCAAAACGGATTGGACATGTTACTTCCTACCTACGTGGTATCCCTTTAACACACTTTTCCAAGGTTTAACTTAGCCGTGCACCCTCAAACCATCTGTAATGCAGAGAAGGGGGTAAACCCCAACTTTTTTTTTTTTTAAAAGTACTAAAACATAAAGAAATCTCTACATATTGTGAATTGCTGGAATCCTATCAACCAACAAAATACAGATATCACATTCTTCGTACCGAACAGTGAACGACATAAAGACAAAGCTCCCACAAACATGGTGAAAGTATATTTTGTTTCATATTTCACCCAAATTTTATTTTTTTGCGGTTTCCAAGTATATTCTATGGTTTGGTCAATGGCACGATTAAAAAGTACATCTTGTCCGACAAAAAGCAAACTCTCATATATTTATGTAGATGGAAAAAAAAGTTAAAGCTCTTGGAAAGTGTAGAGGAAAAAAACTAAAAATGCCATATTATTACAACTGGTGCAAGAAAGGATAAAATTCTGAATAAGAAAACCAGGGGGAAAATGGGGAATTTAAAAGATATGTTAAGAATTGTTATTTGTAAAAAAACACTTTTAAGTTTCATTGGGCCTGATAAAAAAAAACAAAAAAAAAAACTTATTCTCCTCGCCTCCTTTTCATTTTATCACTTCCAAATAAAAACATTAGTGCAGAAGAGCAGAGGGATGCAGGACCGGAAAGGAGGAGTGGAGGAAGGTAAAGTATAGTTTTATGTTCTTAATGGGAGGTTAGGATGATTGGGACTTCTTGCATGTTTATTTTGATGCATAAAACATGGGTTTTACACACCAAAATAATCTCTAGGATTAAATGGCCTGACAGAAGCCAAAAGTGGCCATTTGCCCAATATACAGTAACACTACAGTGCCTTGCGAAAGTATTCGGCCCCTTTGAACTTTTCAACCTTTTGCCACATTTCAGGCTTCAAACATAAAGATATAAAATTTTAATTTTTGTAAAGAAATCAACAACAAGTGGGACACAATTGTGAAGTGGAACGAAATTTATTGGATATTTTAAACTTTTGTAAAAAAACAAACTGAAAAGTGGGGCGTGCAATATTATTCGACACCTTTACTTTCAGTGCAGCAAACTCACTCCAGTGAGGATCTCTGAATGATCCAATGTTGTCCTTAATGACTGATGATGATAAAATATAATCCACCTGTGTTTAATCAAGTCTCCGTATAAATGCCCCCTGCTCCTGTGATAGTCTCGGGGTTTCTGTTTAAAGCGTAGAGAGCATCAGAAGACCAAGGAACACACCAGGCAGGTCCGTGATACTGTTGTGGAGAAGTTTAAAGCTGGATTTGGATGCAAAAAATTTCCCAAACTTTAAACACCCCAAAGGGGAGCACTGTGCAGCGATCAATTCAAATGGAAGGAGTATCATATCACTGCAAATCTACCAAGACCCGGCCGTCCCTCTAAACTTTTCATCTCAAAAAAAGGAAAGACTGATCAGAGATGCAGCCAAGAGGCCCCTGATCACTCTGGATGAACTGCGAGATCTACAGCTGAGGTGGGAGAGTCTGTCCATAGGACAACAATCAGTCGTACCAAATGCACAAATCTGTCCTTTATTTGGAAAAAGTGGAAAGAAGTAAGCCATTTCTCAAAGATATCCATAAAAAGTCTTGATTAAAGTTTGCCACAAGCCACCTGAGAGACACAACAAACATATTGAAGAAGGTGCTCTGGTCAGAGGAAACCAAAATCAAACTTTTTGGCCACAATGCAAAACGATATGTTTGGAGTAAAAGCAGCTCAGCTCATCCCCCTGAACACACCATCCCCACTGTCAAACATGGTGGTGGCAGCATAATGGTTTGGGCCTGCTTTTCTTCAGCAGGGACAGGGAAGATGGTTAAAATTGATGGGAAGATGGATGTAGCCAAATCCAGGACCATTCTGGAAGAAAACCTGTTGGAGTCTGCAAAAGACCTGAGACTGGGACAGAGATTTATCTCCCAACAAGACGATGATCCCAAACATAAAGCAAAACCTACAATGGAATGGTTCACAAATAAACATATCCAGGTGTTAGAATGGCCGAGTCACAGTCCAGACCTGAAGTCAACCGAGAATCTGTGGAAGGAGCTGAAAACTGCTGTTCACAAACGCTCTCCATCCAACCTCACTGAGCTCCAGCTGTTTTCCAAGGAAGAATGGGCAAGAATTTCAGTCTCTCGATGTGCAAAACTGATAGAGACAAACCCCAAGCGACTTGCAGCTGTAATCGCAGCAAAAGGTTGCGCTACAAAGTATCAACTTAAGGGGGCCAAATAGTTTAATATATCCAATACATTTCGTTCAATTTCACAATTGTGTCCCCCTTGTTGTTGATTCTCCCCCAAAAATTTAAATTTTATATCTTTATATTTGAAGCCTGAAATGTGGCAAAAGGTTGAAAAGTTCAAGGGGGCCGAATACTTTCCAATGCCTAATCCCGATCCATTATAAAACTAGCCTCCTCATAGAAGCTGATGAGATTAGTCTGACAGGACCGATCCTTCATAAACCCATGCTGGAACGGGGTTATACATTTATTTTCCATAAGATACTCCGGTATGGCATCTGTTAAAAAACCTTCAAACAATTTACCTACAGCAGAGGTTAAACTTACTGGCCTCTAGATTTCAGATTCACTCTTTGTCCCCCTTTTTAATATTATCACCAAATTTGCTATGCGCCAATCCTCTGGAACAAACTCTGCTACTATACAGTCCATAAATATTAAGAATAGGGGCCTGTCTATCACATTACTTAATTCCCTTAGGACACGGGGTGTATACCATCAGGACCTGGTGATTTGTCTATTGTAATCTTCTTAAGGGGGTTTTGCCACGATCTAATGTTGATGTGAGATCCTCCACAATGGGTATTTAATTACTTTTCTAAATATATGTCATCAAAAAAAAGTGAAGCCTCTGAGAGCTACAGCCTTCTTTACATGCTCTTGGTTTCCTGACAGTTTACATTAGACATGACCAGGAGCTGACAGGAGCTGATCTGGCCACGCTTGCATTGTTTGCACTTCTTATCTGATGGCAGGGAACATGAACAAGCTTTGAAGGGACTGGGGAGAAAGATCCTGTGTCTTTTGTATAGAGAATCCACTGGTTGTAATGTAATTATCTGAGTAAACATGCAGACGCTCCCTGGCTCTCTGCTCAGCTCCCCTTCCTCTCACCCTGCAGCCATTCATGAAGGAATGAAAGAAGGCTGCCTGCTGAGCTTATCTTCTCTCCTGAGCAAATAAGAGAGAGAAATAAAACGCATATAGCTTGTACACAATACAGTTCTCCTCTGTGGTTTAACAAGACAATGTTTGCTCAACTACAGAGATTGAGTATCAGGAACGTGCATGGGAGGTGGAGTATTGACATCACAGAAGAGGTACTTGTTTTTTTAAACACATAAAAACAACGCCCCTTTTTTCAAGCCTCAAGAGGGGAGTATCAGCCTGTTAGGTAAGGAAATTACTTCTTGGCAAAACCCCTTTAAGGGGCACCTGCACTTTTTCCTGGGTTAGACAAGAGTTTACTTCATCCCTCTGCCCTTCAACAGGAAGATAATTTTCCTTAGTAAATACAGCTGTAAAGGGACCCTACGACTTGACAGGAAAGACAGACGGTGAGCCCTAGAACTAATCCCCCAACGCTTTTCCTGCATCACTTGCTGGCCCGACCCTAGGTGGTCGGCGACAATTGGACAACAGCCCCTACACTTGAGTAAGGTGAAACACAGACAAAGACCAGCAGACAAGGTACAGAAAAAGGAGGCAGAAAAGGTACAAAAGCGGCAAGTAAAAAATGGATGTCATAATGATGGCCAAAAGGTCAGAAAATCCAATTAAACAGTCCAAGGAGAAAATACTAGCTCAAGTCCAAGTCTGTCACAAGCACTGGACAAAAGGAAATGTGGTCTTCTGAAGGGATATCAGAGTCTGGTTCCAAGGCGTAAATAGGACCGTCCCTCCGACATCCAGGCCACACAGAATCCAAACAGACAGACATGAAAGGTAAGTGGAGAAGGCAGCTGTCACTCACCAATCAAGCAGAACGATCTGCAACCCAGTTGTCAATAACACCACAGCACAGAAATAAAAGTGTTTAGACCAGTGCAAGGAACCTGCATAATTCGGGTACAAATCATAGCAAGAAGCGCAATCTCTGCCATACCTTACTGGCAGAGGACTGTGCAGTGGCCCGAGAAAGCATGGTCATGACAACGGTGGAGTAAAAATCGGTCAATAGGTTTGCTTTCTCCTCATCACCCTCTACAATGCCACCTTCGCTACTTTTCAAGGGACCAACATTTTCAGTTTTAATCATTTTACTATTTATAAAATTAAAAATTATTTTGGGGTTAGTTTTACTCTCTTTGGCAATCTGCCCTTCTGTCTCCAGCTTTGCTGCCTTTATCATTACTTTACATATTTTATGTTTTTCCTTATAGCTTTTTACTGCCTCTTCACTGCCCTCCTGTTTAAGGATCTTAAATGCTTTTTTTGTTATGTATTTCCTCCTTTACATTTCTGTTGATCTACATTGTTTTTGTTCCTGTTTCTGATAATTTTATTTCCATAAGGTATGTACCTCTCACAGTGGGCAGTTAAGATGTTTTAAAAATCTCCCATTTACTATCTGTTCTTTTATTTTGAAGACGTTGTCCTAGTCAATGCGGTTTAGGGCCTCTCTAAAGAGATTAAAATTAGCCTTTCTGAAATTCAGTGTTTTTGTTGCTCCTAGACAAAATACTCTATTAAAGGATAAATGGAAATTTATTATATTTTGATCACCGTTTCCTAGGTGCCTCCCAACTTGAACCTTTGTTTCTCTGTCAGGTCTGTTAGTCAATATTACAGTAAGTCCAAAAAGGCCTTCCCTATAATCAGCTCCTGCACCAGCTGGGAAACGTAACTATCTATATTTATTGACAAAAAACTGTTTCCTTTATGTTTTGGGTAAGTAAAGGAGCTGTCTCACTACAAGGATTGCTTTTTATGTTAAAGATCTTGCAAAAACAAGTCACTTTGCAATATATGTCCATTAACAGTGTCCTACCTATTCATAGATATCCCCTCTTGTATGCGCCTCAGGTCACTATAGCTACAGACCTGTTTGATCTCTCCTGATAGGCTTCCAGGACTGGTTGCTATAGCTACAGACCTGGCTTCTGCTGCAGCTAAGTAGAAACCAGTAAACACGCCCCTGATTTCAAAATGAAACCAAGAAAACAGGACTGAGGTAAGATTAATCAATGTAGTGAGACAACCCCTTTAAGTTGACCATAATATTAACTTAATTATGATTAGCACCCTGATCTATTTGTCTGAGAAATGTATCTTCCTTGGGTTCAGTAATATTTGGTGGCCTATAGCAGACCCCTTATAGAATTTTATTATTGTTATTACCCCCATGTATATCTACCCTTAATGACTAAATTAAGTCATAGCTCTCATCCAGCCATGTCTCAGTTATCCCCACCATGTCATATTTTTCTTTGGACATTAATAATTGCAGTTCATTTATTTTGTTGCTGAGACTTTTGGAATTGGTCAGCATGCAATTTAGAGTCTTTTTGGTTTTCATTCTTTTAACCCTGCCTTTAGTAACTATTATTACGCACACTCACTTCACTCCACCCCCTGATTTATTACTGTCACAAGGCACACCGTGGCCCCTTTCCGGACCGCGGACATGCTCGTGTCTGTGCCCACCTTCCCAGCTGAAACTCAAATCTCCCTGCTCCTACTCTGCTCCCGTCCTCTTCTTCTGGCTGTCACTTAAGCTCTGTACAAATATGATACCCATTTTCTAGGGCAAAAAAAGAACCTGCGCACTGCTGTTTACTACAGGACCCTTTACTAGGTCACTTCCGAAGGCACTCTTTGCCAGTTTGTTGGTGTGCTTTCATTAGTTTTGTGCTTATCTACATTTATTATTTCTGGTATCTGACCCCATGCTTTTGGACTTTTGCCTATCCTTTGCCTGCCTCCTGCCCTGACCTTACTGTGAGTGACCTGTCTGGTTGTTTGCTAGCCCTAGGGCGGGGCTGCAGATTGTTCTGCCTGATTGGTGAGTGACAGCTGCCTTCTCCACTCACCTTTCATCCCTATCTGTCTGGGTTCTGTGTGGTTGGGATGTCAGAGCGCCAGTCCTATCATGTTTTGGAACTGGACTCTGACATCCCTTAAGACTTGTGATAGACTTGTTCTTGAGCTAGATTTTTTCACCAAAGTTTACTTGGATTTCCTGACTTTGTGCCTACCTTTTTGACACCTGTTTTTCACCTGTCGATTCTGTACATTGTCTGCTCTCTCTGGTTCTGACCCATTTTTGCCTAACCTATCTATATTTTTCTGTCTGGTCTTTGTTCTGTATTCCAACTAACCCATTGTAGAAGCTGTTATCCAGTTGTTGAAAACCACCTAGGGTTGTGCTGGCAAATAGGAATGGACAGCACTGAGGGGTTTAGCATTAGAGCTGTCTGTCTTAGACTAAATTGAGTATTCTTCTTAACGAAGGAGAACTGCATGGGTATGATGAGCCAGGCCAGAGGCAAATGCTGGACATCATCAGGTCCGAAGGTCAACGTGGGACAAACTTTGCACTGTCTCATATAATACCAGAATGCTTCCCAAGCTGACAGGTTGCAGCTCAATTCCAGAGAATTACATAATCCTAATTTTCTTTAGGGAGCTTTGGTCAGACAATAACAACTGGGCCCGGTCGCTGTAGGCTGACCAGGAACCCAGGCAGAGGGTCATGTAACTCCATCCTGTAGTGTTCAATCACTCAGTCTACTGGACTTCACACTATCACTAGAAACTAATCACTGGACTTATTTATAACTTTTTCCCCCTCCCTTCTTGAAACTATGGTAAATACTCTCTGTTGCTGGTTTGCACATTCACATCACACAAAAAGCTGAATCACCCTAGCTAAAGATTACATCACGTACCTAGGGATAAAAGTAGGCCGCACACCTGACTCTATTTACCACCTAAACTTCCCACCTCAAATACAAAAAATAACAGAGGAACTAGATAGATGGTCTCGTTTGCCACTGTCACTCCTTGCAAGATGCCATTTGGTAAAGATGATGGGCTTTCCAAAGCTACTGTACCATCTACAAACAATCCCGCTCTTACTCAAACATAAGGACGTGAATAAACTAAACTCGGCCTTTATAAAATTTATTTGGTCCTCGAAGCGGCCCAGAATTGCTTCCGAAAGCCCAGGGGGGGTCAACTTCCCAGACGTTCGTTCATACAAATTGGCCTGTCTGATGCGGCATTGTTTGGACTGGATTCGCGGCACCGAGTTTTATTCAAACACTGCGCTGGAGGCGTCGAGCGCAAAACCTTGGTCACTGACAGCATTGCTACATACGAAATTTGCGCATGTACCGAATCAAATCAGGGGAAATTTACTTTTTAGGGATACGATAGCGACATGGAAGTCAGTCAGGAAGCTATGAAAAATCCCATGCTCCGTTAGTAAATTTATGCCTTTACACGGTCACCCCGAATTTCTACAAGGAATGACAAATAGCCAACTTGTGACCTGGAGGGAGAAGGGATTCTTGGAGATCCCACGCTTATGTGAGCTAACGTCAGGAAGACTTTTGACCTTCCAGGAACTCAGGAGTCTCTAGAACATCCCGGCCACGCACTTTCTGTCATATGGGCAGGTTGCCAGCTTTCTGCGCTCTAGGGTGCTACACCTCCAAGGCATTCTGAAAGACTCAACACTGGACAGTTTTGTCTCCAACTATGCCCCTCGGCATTCACTATCTTCCCTATACAAAACCCTACGAGAACCAGTCATTCAATGTACAACAAACACAATATTTAAGTATTGGGGAGAGGTATTTAACAAACCAGAAATTAATGACATAGTGCTAAATGGTTGGAACATAGTAAACAAAATGATATCTAGTGAAAGTGGAGGGAGACTCAGTTTCGTTTCATACATAAGGCAATATATGGGTTTAATATCCCAGCCCACCCGCAGGCCCCTGACAGACTGACAGCATGCCCCAAGTGCGCAGTTTTAAAAACAGATATGATTCACGGGATGTGGCACTGCGCAGCGATCCAGAATTTCTGGAGACAACTGCTAGCGCTACTTAAGGAAAAAGGGAACGTTAGATTGGAACTCCAACCAGAAGTGGTGCTGTTTCATGACCTGCCTCCACTAGGAACCAGTGCCCACTTTGTGCAAACGCTTCTATTGGGAGCCAGGAGATGCATTCTGGAGAAATGGCTAGATTCTGATGTAGCCCCTCTGGACATGGTGATTAACCACGTCAAGAAGTACGTGGGTGCAGAGAGGGTGGAGGCAGAGCACTTGAAGGACTCTCAGTCCGAAAAGTTCTTAACACAGTGGCGACAATTCATGGTGGGATTCATGTCGGATACGGAAATATCCCAGAACGTGTACCCTTTCAGATACTCCAAATCGTATCTGACGGAGGCACTAGCGGGAACGCTTGGTAGACGAGCTTCCCCGCGATCGTCCGTCGAGCTCCCACCGATAACTGAACAGGGGCTTGGGAAGAGGAAGACTTTGACAGGCCTCCCCTCAGATCTCTCTTCCCCAAAAAATTTTTCCCCTTCACAGCTATCATTAAACATAACAGAAACCAGGACACAAGATAGTTAAAACTACAAGCATCCAAGTCCTGGAGCCAGCCCTCCTTTCTAATTTGTGCACGGAATGTTAGGTTGAAGATTATAGCTTTTGTTCTTTAGCTCTCTTCCATGTTTGAACAAGATTAGTTATGACATAGTATAACGCTATAGGCCGGGGCAGGGAGTGGGGTGGCTGGGACGGGAACGCTGCCCGGTTACACATTGATTTAAACCCTAGTTTTTAATCCTGAAGTACAGACATCTATGGAAAATTGACCTCGGAGATGAGGGTGGTAGATCAGGAGAGAGCACTCTCAAAGGGGTTTGTTCACATCTGCTACCCAACCCAAATTTTTTGATTTCGGCTTGATAAGAATAAATAGAAGCTAGGGGGCTGGTGTGTTGGGGAGTCTTATGACACGGGCTCCCTTCTGTGTAATGATCTGTGTAATGATTGTGTAATGATTCGATATCTGTTCTACATGTTTTATACGACAAAATGTACGTTATATGCACTTTAATGACTTTGTTGATGTAAAAGTAAATGTGAAAAACCAATAAAAAGGAGTTTGAAAAAAAAAAAAAAAAGCTCAATCACCATTACCTGGCAGTTTTAAAAATACTTCAGGTATAAACACATTCAGCAGACACATAGTTACATAGTTACATACATAGTTTGTCAGGCCGAAAAAAGACATATGTCCATCCAGTTCAGTCCATTTAGCTAAAGTGTTGCTAAAGTGTTGATCCAGAGGAAGGCAAAAAAAAAACATGAGGTAGAAGCCAATTGTCCTCATATTAGGGAAAAAATTCCTTCCCGACTCCAATCTGACAATCAGTATAAATCCCTGGATCAACGACCCCTCTCCAGAATCCTAGACACTATAACTTGTTATATTATCACGCTCCAATACAGCTGCACCCTCCCCATTTAGGTGCAGCCCGTTCCTAGCATAGAGTCTGTAACATTACACTAAAAGAGTTATTTAGAGGTCAGTAACCCATTCCTCAGACTGACATGAGGCTAAGTCACTGAGCTCAAACATCTTTCACAGTGCAAATATATCATTATAGTGCAAATACCATATTACAATTCTCATAGCTCAGTGCAAAAAGGTTTAATCCTGTACATTACAGAAGTGCATAAGGAAGGGAAGTAAGTAGACCCTCTTCATAGCCAGCTGGGACCTAGTAACTACGAGCCTAGCTCAATGTCACTAATCACATGGAAAGTTCTGAAACCAGCATGTAAGCTCCTGCAGAGTCTTAGTTACTATTTTGGATGCTGTGTGTACCAGGCCCATCCTTTCTGCTGGCTCTCTGAAAGACTGCTCTGTAACACACATGATTGACAAAGGTTATTCCCAGGTTCTGACACCTAGCTTGGAGTAAAGCTGCTGTTTTGTTTTAAAACAATTCAAGTCTCCTGCCTGCAATTATTGTTGCACGTACACAACGGACACCTTGATTGCCATCTAGGAAGTGAGGGTTTCGTCTGTTTCCTAGGGCTAGACAAGTTAAAGAGGAACTCTAACACTAATTCCAGAAATTGCAGATTTCTCCCTTCTTCCCCCTATTACTGTTTTGTAGCTGGAGGATGTATACAAAGCATTGTCAGAGTTACAATGTCTGTAAGGCCAAAAAAAGACAAACATCCATCCAGTTCAGCCTTTTGTGCTACAGTGTTGATCTTTCCTCTAGTCAGCTCCTGCACAGTTGGGAAAGGTAATTATCTTTACTTATTGACAAAAACCTGTTTCCTTTATGACAGCCACAGGTTTCAGTTTCCCAATTTATGCCTGGGTAGTTGAAGCCCATAATAACAAACACGTTATGATTAGCTGCCTCATCTATTTGTTTTCTATGTGTTCTGTTCTATTTGGGGACCTATCGCAGACCCCTAATAGAATTTTATTATTGTTATTACTCCCATGTATATACGCCATAATGACTTCACATGTTCATTCCCTGTATCTATATCTTCCCGTAGTGTTGGCTTCAGACAGGATTTTACATAAAGACATACCCCTCCCCCTTCCGGTTTTTAAATAGACTATAACCATGTAAGGTAACTGCCCAGTCATAGGTCCAGCAATAGATAATTCTAGTTCATTTATTTTGTTGGTGAGACTCCTGGCATTGGTCAGCATGCAATTTAGAGTTTTTTCGGTTTTCGTTATTTTAACCCTGTCCTTATTAGCTTATTACACTCCCTACCTCCATTCCATCCCCTGATTTATAGCTAATTTCCAGCTCTCTGTCTTCATTAACTTGCATGCTATATGTGTAGTTGTCCTACCCCCAGTCCCTAGTTTAAATACTCCTCCAACTTCTTGGCCATTGTCTCCCAGGATACAGTGGCAACCTCCCCATTTTGGAGCAGCCTGTCCCTAGCATAGAATCTGTAGCCAAGACAGAAGTCAGCCCAGTTCTCCAAAAACCCAAATTCCTCTTTCCTACACCAATTTTTGAGCCACTTATTCATCCCCCACTGCCTCTCTGGTGTGGTCTGTGGTACAGGTAGTATTTCTGAAAATACTACCTTGGAGGTCCTTGCTTTAAGCTTTTGACCTAAACCCCTTAAATTGTTTTTAAATACACTCTACTTACCTTTAATTTTGTTTTTATTGCCAATGTGCACCATGACAGCCCCACCCAGTAATCTATGAACCCAATTTGCGATGTCTGACTCGTGCCCCAGGTAAACAACATACTGTTCGATGATCCTGTTCTTTGTGACAGATTGCCCTGTCTGTTCCCTTAATAATGGAGTCCCCAACTACCAGCATCTGTCTAGCCTGCCCTGCACTCCTATCCCCCACCCTACTGGAGCAGACAGAGCCACCATGACGAAACAAGTACAACCACCATTCTCTCTGAAGGCGACTCCAGTTCATCATGCTGGTATATCCCAACCTCTCTGGATGACCTAATTTTTCTTGTCACTAGAATAGATGTCCGTTTTGCTGAGAGGCAACTGGAGCTCCACCTGCAACGATAATCCTCACCGTCCTACAGACTTCCTTGACTTGCTCCAGTTTTTCAGAGGCCTCCAATGCCTCTACCAATGGTTCCTCGAGATGAGCCCATGCCAGTGGAGAGAGCCCATTTGTCTGAGGAAAAACGGACTCGCAGATGACACCTGAATCTTTGCTTCTACTTTGGCTCACTTCCCGAAAAACTGTCTGGTTTGTGTGGGAAAACTCCAGTTGCATCCTCCCCTCACCTGAACATGCCTGTCTTTCTCAGCTCCTCAACTAGTGTCAAGTTTGAAGCTTCTGCCCTCCTGGAATCTGATTCCCGAAATGTCATTAATTTGTCTCCAAATTTCAGTGATTGATTTTGATAAGCCTCTAACAATCTCTTCCATTAGTGGAGAGTCCCTAAAGGGCTCCATCCAGTATCATACAAAACCTTTGACCCTTCAGGGAGTTAAATCTAGGAGAAGATCTCGTTACTCGTGATTCCATTTTCTACATCTAGAGTTCTCCTGGGTCTTCCGTGGCTGCAGTTCCATGTCCCTGTACTTTACTGGCAAACGGACAAGGTCACTCGCTGACTATCTTTACTCCGCTTCAGGGTCTTCCAACTCTGTATAAAGAATTTGCAGATGTCTTCATGGAAAACAAACAGAGACTCTTCCATCACACTGGTCCTCTGACAGTCCAAAAGACCTCATGCCTGGCAAGATGCCGCCTAGCGGTAGAGTATATCCTCTCACTGTGCCTGAAACTCAGGGCATCTTGGTCTATATCACAGAAAACCTACAGAAGGGCTTTATCTGCAAGTCTTCCTCCCCTGACAGTGCCGGTTTCTTCTTTGTTGTATAGAAGGTTGGTTCTTTGTACTCCTGCATTGATTATTGTGGGTTAATTAAAATCACCATCAAACATCACTACCTGATCTCTGAATTCTTCAATCGGCTGTGGGGGGCCAGAACTTGCGAGGAGCCTATTACTTAATTCATATTTGCAGAGGTGATGAACGGAAGACCCCCTTCCATGCAAATAATGGGCACTTTGAGTACCTGGTTTCCTAGGGTTTGCAAACTGCTATTGTCAGTTTATTCTGCACTACTACTTACCAAGAAAAACAGTAACCCTTAACTTTGGCCGCCAGAAGCTCAAGATGCTTTTGCTTATCTTAAAACCACCTTTGTCACAGCACCCATCCTGACTCCACCAGATCTACTGAAACCAAACTTACTAGAGGTCGATGCATCATCTGTGGGAGCAGGAGCAGATCTCATGCAGAAGACTCTTTAAGGTAATGTTATCATCTGCGTTTTTTTTCTCTAAAATCTTCTCCCTGGCTGAAAGGAATTTTACCATTGAAGACTGTGAACAGTTGGCCATCAAATTGAAATAGTGCCATCTTCTAGAAGGAGCTTGTCACTCAGTGAATATTTAAACCGACCATAAAAATCTCCTTTTTCTTCAGACTGCTCAGAGGCTTAATCCGCGACAAGCTAGATGGTACCTATTCTCTCATATTTGACTTCCTGCTTCACTTTACTCCTGCAAAGAAGAATATCAAAGCAGATGCCCTCTCCCATTCCTCAGATGTTATCTATATTATTTAAATATATTAGCCATCTAATCAAATTTCTCTCAGAAAAAAGGAAGAAGGGAGAGAAAGGGGAATTATCCAATTATATGTTATTACTCTGAGTCACCCAGCACATGCATGAAATACACACTACAATTATAATAGATCACAAAAAAATGTTTAATTCAGAAAAACTAAATGTCATCAAAAACAGATTTAACTTAAAAAACATTAATTGTCAGGAATCCCTCATAGATGTTCCCTGCAATACAAAAACATATAGATGATTGTTAAAACCCAATAAAAAAGACTCTAAAAGCAAATTCATGCCAATCAAAGATGATAGATATGACTATATTTTTAATTCTGAATTCAGGCCTAAAGGTTGTAACGTTTACAATTCAAAAATCCATCTACATTCCTTCTTCTTCAATAACGTTTCGCGATCACCCCCAAAACGTAACGGGGGAACAGATTCAATTTTCCTAAATCTCAGTTGTGAAACTGAATGTCTCAAATCTGCAAAATGTTTTGCCACTGGTACAATACTAGTCTCTTCCCAATTGTACTCTTATGTTTATTCTTTCTTTGTTTGATTTCCATAGTAGTTTCCCTTACATATATCAAACCGCACAGGCAGGTTATCATATATATTACATAACTAGAACGGCGTGTATTTCTATCCGCAATTCAATATTTCTTACCACATTACGGATGGGTAAAACTGTCACCCTTAATCAAGTTATTATAATTGCAACAGTTCAAAAAAGGCAAAATACCCTTATTAGGAGCTGATAAATAAGTTTGTGTTGAGCTCTTTGTAGACTAACGTGTCCCCCAGATTTTTATTCCATCTGTACGCCATCATAGGAACAGACTGAAAGTAAGGTATTTGTGGGAATTGGTATTTGTGGGAACTGGCCGTGTATGCCAATCCTTATGTATAATATTTGCAATGGCGTGGCTAAGATCATTAAAGGTTGAAACAAAGGACATTCTTTCCCCACTAATCTCCTTTCTTCTGCTTTTATTGACAAATAGATCATCCCTTCTGTGTCAAATCTTGTTCTTTATTGTTGTAACAATTTTTGGGGTAACCTCGTGAAATAAACGTCCTACACATATCTTTCAATCTATCCTCTAAGGCAGTGTTTCTCAACTCCAGTCCTTAAGACCCACCAACAGGTCAAGTTTTCAGGATTTCCTCAGTATTGCACAGGTGATATAATTATTGTCAGTGCAATTGCACAGGTGATATAATTATTGTCAGTGCATTCTGTGGGAGATACTGAAAACATCATCTGTTAGTGGGTCTTGAGGACTGGAGTTGAGAAACACTGCTCTAAAGGCATGTCCCCACGGCACGGTCTTTCGGACGGTTTTTCAGACGGTTTGCGGTTTTGCAGACCGCCTGAAAAAACAGCCGAAAATTAGCAGAACGGGACGCTATGGAAAACCCGTGCAGCAGTCCCCACTGCACGGGTTTTCCGCCCGGTGGTTTTTCCGCCTGCGGGCCGCCCGAAAAGACATTGAGCATGCACATTCTTCAGTCCGCTTTCCGGACGGAATATGTGTATCTCAATGTGAAAGGGAGGGCTTTTCTCTGCTCATCACGGAGAAAAGCCGTCCCCCCGCATCCCTGGGGACGGCCGCAAAACAGTGCAAATACCGGTCGGATAAACTGAATGGTATTTGTCACTTGCCGTGTAAACGGCCCCTAACTTATCAACATCTGACACAATTCAAAAGCTGGCTCCAAGGTAATGAATTTATCATATGTTTTGGATGATGACAATAATGACAAAGAAGATTATTCCTATCCATTGTTTTAACAAAAAGATCTGTTTTCAAAGCACCACCCTCCAGAATCACTAGGGTATCCAAAAATTGTAACTCCTTAGTAGAAATCACCTTAGTAAAGGATAAACAGTATTCAAATATTCAAAAAACATTTCAAATAATGTCTCAGTGTCTGTCCAAATTACAAAGATATCATCAATGTAGCGCCACAAGCAGAGGATGTGCTCCCCAAAGGCAGAATCATAAAACCACTTCCTCTCAAAATCTGTCATAAAAATGTTGGCATAAGTAAGTGCCACGTTGGACCCCATAGCTGTTCCTCTTTTCTGTAGGTAAAAATCATCCCCGAATAGGAAATAATTCCTTCTGAGGACAATCTCCAACAGATCGAGAGCAAAGCGGGTGCATTCTTGAGCACATCCCCGCTGGTTATCGCCACCATGACAGCTTCTATACCAGCATCATGCTCTATTGAGGTATATAGAGACACCACATCAAACAAAAGACATCCATCTGGGACCCTCAAATTCCTAAGTTTCAACATGAAGTCCGATGTATCTCTGATATGTGAGGGTGCTGTGGTGGCCAGGTCCTGTAAAAATCGGTCTAAAAAATTGAGATAATGTTAAAAATAGACCCTTTGCCAGACACGATAGGTCTTCCTCCCTGGAGAATCCTGCAAGTTTTTATGTATCTTGGGTAACACATATATAACAGGTGTAATGGTGGAATTAACTTTGAACTTTAGAATGAAAAATATAGTCATATCTATCATCTTTGATTGGCATGGATTTGCTTTAAGGATCTTTTTTATTGGGTTTTAACAATCATCTTTATGTTTTTGTATTGCAGGGCACATCTCTGAGGGATTCCTGACCATGTATGTTTTTTTAATTTATATCTGTTTTTGATGAAATGTTGTTTTTCTGAATAAAACATTTTTTGTGATTTATTATAATTGTAGTGTATTTTATGCATGTGCTGGGTGACTCAGAGTAATAATATATAATTGGATAATTCCCCATTCTCTCCCTTCTTCCTTTTTTTCGGAGAGAAATTAGATTAGGTGGGTAATACATTTAAATAATATAGATAACATCATTACTAGATATGTAGTGAATATGTTGATTGTTGTTTGAAAAACTATATTTGTTTCTACATTATAGATATTAGAATATTTGAATAATGTAGGAGCGGTGGTTGCTGATCCATAGGGGATTGGGCTTGTCTCTTACCCAGGATTCTTTCTTGCACCCGCTAAACTAATTCTTAGAGCCCAGTAAGGTTTTCTTCAGGGCATGTAATATATGGAATTTATATGTTACAGCCACTATAGAGATAATTGTAACTTATTTATGATTCCCCTTTTTCCATTTTGTTACAATAATGATTAAATATAACATATTTAGTGTATGTTTTACTCTTGGTCATCTGGCTTGTGTTTCATGTTGATACATAGTATTCAATACAAGGGCGCTCCGTTCCGTGGCTCTGGACATGTGCATTTGGTATACATGAAGCCAGTATGGTTAGCTATGACTGGAGATCTCAAGCATGAGTTTGCTTACTTCCGGTCATGCGCACTGAATATGAGAAGACGCCGGAACTTAGTAGGAGCCGCATGTTATGCATCCCTTGTCAGGATCACTGTAACGATTCTGGAGGTGGATCCACTGGACCACCGCAGGCGATGGCGTAAGCCCCTACCAGGGAGTGGAATCTAAGTGGGACCCGGTTTTCACCAGAGCCCGCTGCAAAGCGGGATGGTCTTGCTGCGGCGGGTGTCCACCAGGTCACTACCACTGGCGGGGCTTGCCTGCGGTGGCGGCCAAGGGTGCGAGGTACAGGAACGGCAGGCAGGCTCGTAGTCGAGGACAGACAGAAGGTCAGGACAGGCGGCTCTGGTTCGTGGAGAACGGGGCAAGCAGGTGGTCGGGGCAGGCGGCAAAAATTCGTAGACGGTAACGTGAAGAGGGTGGTAAAGGA